>ML423265.1:0-19150 GCA_005239525.1 Nicotiana knightiana | reverse complement strand
CCTTTATTATCATTGTTTACATTATATTGTGAGTTAATTGCTAATTTATTATTTTGTTATTAGATTTAGTAAACATCACCAATTGATATTCAAAAGTCTTGAGAAAAGTGATTAAGTAACAATTTAGTATTTTATAGACTCAATTGATACGTAAATTCCCTGTGGGATCGACTTCGGGCGTAATACCCCGGATTATATTTGCAACGCCCGCTTAGTCTTCTACAAGACATAGTTGAGAGTGATCACCCTCTCTCTGTGGGAAGAAAAATAATAGCGTAACCAGCAAAATCCATAAAACGAGTCTCATACTGGGTGACAGTCATACTGGGTGATAGGCAGACACTTCTCTTAGAAGAAATGTGAGAACTGATCCCAAGTAAGAGCAGGCGACCCAGCTAGTCTAGTCAATATATAATCCCTCCACCATTTCTTGGCGGAACCAGTCATCTGAAAGGCAGCAAAATCGACCCCATTGGTCTCTAATATACCCATGTCCCGAAGAACCTCATGACAACTATCGAGATACTCATGGGGATCCTCTGAAGTAGCACCACTGAAATGAACTGGAAAGAGCTTGTTAAACCTGTCCAATCTCAACAAAGCCTCAGAAGACATAGTTGCCCCATCACCGGGTTGTGCCGCAGCAACCAGGTGAACTACCCCGACTGGATGAGCTGCTGGAGCCTGGAACTGCGGAGCCAACTTCTCCGAAGTATGGGTAGCAGGAGTATGGGTTCCTTGTCCTACCTGAGATACCGCTGGTGCCATGGGGAATGCGTCAGTCTAGGCCACACTCTCCATAAGTCCCACTAATCGGACCAAAGCATCCTGGAGCATTGGGGTGGCAATAAACCCCTCGGTGACCTGAGCTGGTCCGGAAGGAATAGCCTGAGCTGGAGCCTCCTCATCGAACTCTACCTGAGGCTCCAAGGTTGGGGTTGCTGCTTGGGCTCTGGGATGAGCCCTGCCCCTTCCTCTGCCTCTGGCACATCCTCGGCCTCGACCTCTGCCCCTCGTAGGAGCTACTGCTGGAAGCTCAGGATGCTGATCAGCGAAAGAAGTGGTACGTGTCCTTGGCATCTGCGAGAGAATAAGAATAGGAGAGTTCAATCAGTATCGAGATAAACAAATCGCATGACATAGTTGAATAAAAGTGAAATTTGTTCCTAGACTTCATAACCTCTGGGAGATAAGTACAGGCGTCTCTGTACCGATCCCCCAGACTCTACAAAGCTTGTCCGTGAATTCTGAGACCTAAGGAACCTAGTCCTCTGATACCAGCTTGTCACGACCCGGAAATTCCCACCAACGGTACCGTGATGGTGCCTAACATCACACTCACTAGGCAAGCCAATGTTAGAGATTCATTAACCATTTTCCTTTACAATTCATTAAATACAATTAAACAAGTTAAGACAAGTCATAACTGCTGAAATAGATAAATACTGCTTTATTTATGAACTATTGTCAGAACTATTACTACTACCACCCAGAAACTGGTGTCACAATCCACAAACATACTATGAATTACTACAAATATTGGTCTGAAAGAAATTACATCTGTTTGAAACGAAAGATAACAGAAATGTAGAAATGGAGAAGGGGACGCCAGGGCCTGCGAACGCCAGCAGAACTACCTTGGGTCTCCTAGATGAAATGCCTGCAACCGACCTCTCGATCAGCCACTACCACCTCCAAAATCTACAGAAGGTGCGGAGTGTAGTATCAGTACAACCGACCCCATGTAATGGTAAGTGCCGAGCCTAACCTCGACGAAGGTGTGATGAGGATATTGCGGGACACTCACAATGTATATATATGAATACTATGAACCATAAATAATAAGACGGAAAAAGGAGGACGAAAATTTTAAGCTGTAAAATGCAGGAATGAATAAATACATAATCTCAGTGCCTCATCCGTATCCATCTATAACCAATTCTTAAACGAAATATGAAACCATCGAATAATCTACACATTCAAGAATAATAAGTAAACACATATATTGATGTGGCGCGCATTCCGATCCCACCAATTCTCCCTTATTCCTCCGTAAAAGTTTATCAAAGGTAAATAGTATAAATATATGTTGCGTCGCGCAACCCGATCCCACCATATCAAATAATATTAGTATCAACATGAAAATTCACCCTTATTACCCCGTTTTGTTCCACCCTTATTCCTCATGTTGCGGTGTGCAACCCGATCCCACCGAATATTCACATTCACCCTTATTCCTCCTCATAAATCCTCTCTTGAGTATCATCTAATTTTGCTTCATATTTGGTTATGCCCCGTGATTCGTTGAGTACCCCTGTATATGTGTCCATACCTGTGGGAGAGGCTTTGTGGTAGATCGTGTTTATCATTCGTGTGTGGTCACTATGGGGAGTCTTATCACGCTATCTTGGACTGTCATGCCAAGACAATGACCTTAGCCTTGCCGGAGTGGCCTCGATTAGAGTGGAGAGGGACTCCTAACCATTCTTCTAGCAGGGTTATTTCTAATATGAAGGCTCGGTGTATGGTAGAGAAGGGGTGTTTGGCCTATTTGGCTTATGTCTGTGATACTAGTGCTGAGTTTCCTTCCATGGATTCTGTCCCTGTTGTTTATGAGTTTCCAGAGATATTTCCTACAGACCTGCTGGGGATGCCACCCGACAGGGATATTGACTTTTGCATTGATTGGCTCCGGGCACTTAGCCCATTTTTATTTCTCCATACCGGATGGCCCCTCCAGAGTTGAAAAAGTAGTTGCAGGACTTGATCGATAAGGGCTTTATTAGACCTAGTGTCTCATCCTAGGGTGCACCGATTTTATTTGTGAATAAGAAGGATAGGTCAATGAGGATGTGTATAGATTATCGACAATTGAACAAAGTCACCATCAAGAACAACTATCCGTTGCCGAGGATTGATGATTTGTTTCATCAGCTTCAGGGTTCCAAAGTGTTTTCGAAGATTGACTTGAGATCTGGCTACCATCAGTTGAGGATTAGAGCATCCAACGTCCCTAAGACAGCCTTTCGGACGCGGTATGGACACTATGAGTTTCTGGTGATGTCCTTTGAGTTGACTAATGCCCCAGCAGCATTTATGGACTTGATGAACTGGGTGTTCAAGCCTTATCTGGATTCCTTTGTGATCGTGTTTATTAATGACATTTTGATATACTCCCGCAGTCGGGAGGAGCATGAGAAGCACCTCAGGATAGTGCTCCAGACTTTGAGGGACAGTCAGTTGTATGCAAAATTTTTGAAGTGCGAGTTTTGGTTGGATTAAGTCGCTTTCTTGGGTCACGTCGTATCAGCAGAGGCAATTTAGGTAGATCCTAAGAAGATTGAGGCGGTCAAAAATTGGCCTAGACCCACTTCAGCTACAGAGATCAGGAGCTTCTTGGGTTTGGCGGGTTATTACCGTCAATTTTTATGGAAAGGTTTTCGTCTATAGCAACCCCGATGACCAGGTTGAGCCAGAAGGGTGCCCCGTTCAGATGGTTGAACGAGTGTGAGGCGAGCTTTCAAAAGCTCAAGACAGCTTTGACTACAACACCGGTATTGGTATTACCATCAGGTTCAGGATCTTACACAGTATATTGTGATACCTTCCGTGTTGGGCTCGGGGCAGTATTGATGCAGGAGGGTAGGGTGATTGCATATGCATATCGGGAGTTGAAGGTTCATGAGAAGAATTACCTTACTCATGATTTAGAGTTGGCAACCATTGTTCACGCGCTGAATATTTGAGGCATTATCTTTATGATGTGTCGTGTGAGGTTTTCACGGATCATCGCAGCCTTCAGTTTTTGTTCAAGTAAAAGGATCTCAATTTGAGGCAGAGGAGATGGTTGGAGCTATTGAAATACTATGACATCACCATATTGTATCATCCGGGAAAGGCCAACGTGGTGGCCGACGCATTGAGTAGGAATGCAGTGAGTATGGGCAGCCTTGCGTTCATTCCAATCAGTGAGAGGCCGTTAGCTTCAGATATTCAGACTCTGGTCAACCAATTTGTGAGGATGGATATTTCAGAGCCCAGTCGTGTTCTAGCTTGCACCATCGCTCCGTCTTCCTTGTTTGAGCGTATTATAGAGCAACAGTATGATGACCCGCACTTGATGGTCCTTAGGGACACAGTTCGGCATGGTGGTGCTAAGCAGGTTACCATTGGAGATGACGGTGTTTTGAGGATGCAGAGTCATGTATGTGTGCCTAATATTGATGGGCTTCATGAGTTGATCCTTGAGGAGGCTCACAGTTCCCGATATTATATTCACCCGGGCGCTACCAAGATTTACCAGGACCTTCGGCAACATTATTTGTGGAGAAGGATGAAAAAAGATATAGTTTCTTATGTAGCTCGGTGCCAGAATTGTCAGCAGATGAAGTATGAGCACTAGAGACCTTGTGGTTTGCTTCAGCAGATAGAGATTCCTGAGTGGAAGTGGGAGCGTATCACTATGGACTTTGTTGTTTGACTCCCATGGACTCAAAGGAAGTTCGACGCCATGTGGGTTATTGTGGATAGGCTGACTAAGTCAGCGCACTTCATTCCTGTGGTAGTTACCTATTCCTCGGAGCGTTTAGCAGAGATTTATATTCGGGAGATCGTCCGTCTTCACAGTGTGCCCGTGTCCATAATTTCTAATCAGGGTACGCTGTTTACCTCGCAATTTTGGAGGGCAGTTCACCATGAGTTGGGAATGCGGGTTGAGTTGAGCACAACATTCCATCATCAGACGGAGGGGTAGTCTAAACGTACTATTCAGATCCTGGAGGATATGCTCCACACTTGTGTTATAGATTTCGGAGGATCGTGGGATCAGTTTTTGCCCCTCGCAGAGTTCGCCTACAATAACAGCTACCGGTCGAGCATTCAGATGGATCCCTATGAGGCGTTATATGGTAGACGGTGCATGTTTCCAGTTGGATGGTTTGAGCCGGTTGAGGCTCGGTTATTGGGTGCAGATCTAGTGCAGGAGGCCTTGGACAAGGTCAAGATTATACAGGATCGACTTCGCACAGCTCAATCCGGGAAAAATAGTTATGCCGACCGTAGAGTTCGTCAGGGAGAGGGTGTTGCTTTGGGTGTTGCCCATGAAGGGTGTCATGAGATTTGGGAAGAAGGGCAAGTTGAGCCCTAGATATATCAAACCTTTTGAGATTCTAGATAGAGTGGGGGAGGTGGCTTATAGACTTGCATTGCCTCCAGGGTTATCCTCAGTTCATTTAGTGTTCCATGTGTCCATGCTCCAGAAGTATCATTGTGACCCGTCCCACGTGTTAGATTTCAGCTCTGTCCAATTGGACAATGATTTGACTTATGAGGAGGAGCCAATAGCCATTCTAGACTGGCAAGTTTGTCAGTTGAGGTCGAAGAGTTACCCTTCAGTTCGAGTGCAGTGGAGGGGTCAACCTGTTGAGGTAGCTACTTGGGAGTTTGAGTCGGACAGGCGGAGTAGATATCCCCACTTGTCCAGCTCAGGTACTTTTCTATGTCCGTTCGAGGACGAACCTTTGTTTTAGAGGTGGAGAATTTGATGACCCAAAAGGTCATCTTGCATTTAGAACCCAATCTGGTGTTCCGAGGCCTTCAAAACCTCATTTTATTTCTCCTTGATTTACGTGCACAGTTCGGGTGCGTTTCCTGAAAAGCCTTTATGTGAAAATTTGAGAAAAATAATAATTTTTGGAATTTAAAAGAGATTTTAGTTGAATTTGGATAATATTTTGAGTAAACGGACTTGGAACCATGTACCAAAGGTCCCGGTGGGTCCGAATAAAATATGGGACCTGTGCGTGTGCCCGGAATCGAATTCCGAGGTCCCTAGCTCGCGAAATGAATTTTTGATAAATATTGTAAGATTGAAATTCTAAGGATTTAAAAAATATTTATTAGTGTTTGATCTCATTGGTTTCGGGCTCGTATTTTGGTTCTAGAGCCCGGTACAGGTTTGATATAATAACTAAGTCATGTATATGAAATTTGGTAAAAATCGGAGTTGATTTGACGCGATTCGAACCTTTGGCTGAGAAAGTAGAAGCTTCGAAACTTTCTCAAAAATTTCATGCAATTTGGTACTAAATTCGTAGTTTTAGGTATTATTTTGGCAATTTAATCGCACGAGCAAGTTCGTATGATCTTTTAAGACTTGTTTGCATGTTTGGTTTAGAGCCTCGAGGGCTCGGGTGAGTTTCAGATGGGCTACGGGGTGTTTTGAACTTAGAAATTTTGCTGGTGTAACTGAACTTGTTGCAGGCCTCTAATCTCGCATTTGCGAGATCAGGCATCGCAATTGTGAACACTGCAAGTTTTGCATTTGCGAGGCTTTCATCGCCATTGCGATTAGAAGGCTTGACCAGCAGTTCTCGCATTTGCGAGGTTACCTTCGCAACTGCGAAGGGAGTCGAGGAGGGACAGTGCTCGCAAATGCGATCAATGTGTCTCATTTGCGGAGGATCATGTTCGTAATTGCGATTATTCCTTTGCAATTGCAAAGGCAGGAGAGGTGTGAGGGTTCTCGCATTTGCAATGGTACCTTCGCATTTGCGAGCTTCACAATTACGAAGCTCAGGCTGTAAATGCGACATCAACTGCTGTGTAAAAGGGACTTAGACGGGATTTTTCATTCATTCTCCCATTTTTCAAAACCTAAACCTCCAGAGGCGATTTTCCAAAGGCCAATTCTTCCCCAGATCGTAGGTAAATAAATTTTAACTCACTTCTTTCCATCTTTCACTTCTTTTAACAAGATTTCAACCTAGAATTTAGGATTTTCATGGTAGAATTAGGGATTTTTGGGTAGAAATTAGGGATTTCGACCTCAGATTGGGGTCGGATTCCAAAACCAATTGTATATTCGGGCTCGGGGGTGAATGGGTAAACAGGTTTTGGTCCGAATATCGGGTTTGGACAAGGCGGGCTCGGGTGTTGACTTTTGTTGTCTTTTTCAAATATGAACTAAATTGAACCATAACTATCGTGGATGATTCCTAAGGCTTATTTTGGATCATTTTGTTGGAAATTTGCTGGATATTGTGGGCTCGGAGGCTAAATTGAAAGGCAAGGCTGTGATTGAGCGTTAAGTGATATTTGGAGCGAGGTAAATGTTTGGTCTAACTTTGACTCGAGAGATTAGAGATCCACGACTTAATTCCTATGTGAAAATTTATGTGTGTGGCGTATAGGTGAGGTGACGAGTACCTATGCATCGCCAAATTATCTTTTTAGCCTGTTCCCTTCCCCATTCCTAATGTATTGTCTTTCTGTCTTAATTGCTACATGCTTATTAGTTGCTTCCATGTCTAATTGCATCTCGCTAGATGTTTTTTTCTTTATTTAAGGTATTACTTATTCCGTAGTTTTATTGTAATACATTGTCGGGTTAAGCTGGTTCATCGGTGTTTCATGGTATATTTTGGTTGGTCTCGCTGTCTAGTATTAATTGAAAGAAGTTTCATAAATTGTATAGCCTTCTGTTTGCTTTGGTTTGAGGCTGAAACATAGTTGAAGGTTTTGAGCTAAATTGTGAATTCCTGTTCTTATTGTGTGACCGGTACTGATTGTCTGGTGGAATCGGGTTACACGCCGCAACAGGAGGAATAAGGGAGGATTTATGAGGAGAAACAAGGGTGAATGTGAATATTCCGTGGGATCGGGTTGCACGCCGCAACAGGAGGAATAAGGGTGGAACGAAACAGAGTAATAAGGGTGGAGTTTCATGTTGATACTGATATTATTTGATATAGTGGGATCGGGTTGCGTGCCGCAACATATATGTATACTATTTATATTTAATAAAATTATACGGAGGAATAAGGGAGAATTGGTGGGATCGGAATGCGCGCCGCATCAATATATTTGTTTACTTATTATTCTCGACTGCGTAGATTATTCGATGGTTTCATATTTCGTTTAAGGATTGGTTATGGCTGGATACAGACGAGGCATTAAGATTAAGTATTTATTCATTCCTGTATTTTACAGCTTAAATTTCCATCCTCCTTTTTCCGTCTTATTATTTATGGTTCATAGTATTCATAGTATTCATATATATATATATATATATATATATATATATATATATATATATATATATATATATATATATATATATTGTGAGGGTCCCGCCATAGCCTCATCACACCTTCGTCGAGGTTAGGCTCGGCACTTACAACACATGGGGTCGGTTGTACTGATACTGCACTCTGCACCTTCCGTACAGGTTTTGGAGTTGGTAGTGGCTGATCGAGAGGTCGGTTGCAGGCATTTCATCTAGGAGACCCAAGGTAGTTCTGCTGGCATCCGCAAACCCTGGCGTCCCCTTCTGCATTTCTCCATTTCTGTTATCTTTAGTTTCAAATAGATGTAATTTCTTTCACACCAATATTTGTAGTAATTCATAGTATGTTCGTGGATTGTGACACCAGTTTCTGGGTGGTAGTAGTAATAGTTCTTGCAATAGTTCATAAATAAAGCAATATTTATTTATTTCCGCAGTTATGATCATTTGTCTTAACTTGTTTACTTGTATTTATTGAATTGTAAAGGAAAATGGTTAATGAATCTCTAACATTGGCTTGCCTAGCGAGTGTGATGTTAGGCACCATCATGGTCCCGTTGGTGGAAATTTCCGGGTCGTGACAGTATTACAATGAAGAGTGTGTGTGTGTGTGTGTGTATATATATATATATATATATATATATATATATAGATAGATAGATAGATAGATAGATAGATAGATAGATAAGTGTAGCCGTATATATATAAGAACATGAAGCACTAGGACCATAGGGTCAGGTTCGTTTGGGGATAGGCTTGTGAAGAAGCAATAATCCAATTAGTATATATAATTGATCATCATAAAATATATCTATTTTTAAATTGATTCATCAGCTTATAACTTACTTAGATGCATCGATGAATATTAAAAACAAAACGTTTGACCTATATCGATTAATAGTAAAAATAAAACGTCTCGGCCTATATCGATTAATCTATGTCATGCATTATTAGTGATGAATGAATGAAAAATAAACGAATAAATATTAAACATCTTTGACATCCATATATATATATATATGGATCACAAATTGAAGAAACGAAAGAAGTTATTAGCATTAAGTAAACGAGTTAAATTAATAGGTCAAACATGGTCAAACTTTTAATCTGAATCACATTAATATTTACTATCTAAATAATATAAATGTAATCCGTTAACACTTTTGTAATACAAATAATGAATACACTAACATATACTATAACATGCTATATAAGTAGTTAAAGTAGTACAACGAAGCGTGTGTTATATATATATATATATATATGTACACACACACACTAACATATACTATAACAAGCTATATATATAGTTAAAGTATTACAATAAAGTGTGTGAGTGTGTGTGTGTGTGTATAGGTATAGCCGTATATATATAAGAACACGAAGCGCTAGGACCACAGGGTCGGGTTCTTTTAGGGATAAACTTGTGAAGAAGCAATAATCTAATTAGTATATATAATTTATCATCAAATATATCTATTTGTAAATTGATTCATCGACTTATAATTTACTTAGATGCATCGATGTATATTAAAAACAAAATATTTTGACCTTTATCGATTAATATTAAAAATAAAATATCTCGACCTATATCAATTAATCTATATTCATGCATTATTAGTGATGAACGAATTAAAAATAGAAGAATTAATACTAAACATCTTTAACACACACACACACACACACACACACACATATATATATATATGTATCACAAATAAAAGAAACGAAAGAAGTTATTAGCATCAATTATAATATATTGTATGTGTGTGTGTGTGAAATTACTCATATACTTAATTATAAATCTGAAAATTTACTTAGATAGATGCTATTATAATTTATTAAAAGTAACTAGTTAATATAATTATTTATAAAGTTTATTCTTATAGTTTATAATTATTTATAATAATTGTATTGTTAAATAAAATAAATGCTTATAGTTTATAATATGTTTTTTATTGTTTATAATATTTAAAAAAAAAAAAAAACACAGAAAAAAAACAATTTAGTTTTTTTTTTTATTTAAAAAATAACCGACCAAAGTAGGTCGGTTTTTGGTCAAACGGTCAACACTTAATGTACCGACCAAAATTACCGACCAACTTTGGTCGGTAATTTTTAAATTAGATCTAAAATATACGGGATTCCCCTCATTTCTCTTACCTCTCTTCTCCAAATTCTCATAACTCTTCACTCAATACCTTCCCCTCTATTTCTGTCACGACCCAAAAACCACTAGTCGTGAAGGCAGCTAAGTTGATCCGCTAGGTAAGCCAACTAATAGAAAATACAATCCAAAAGAGATTATAGGAAAATAGTAAAGAATTAGCTGGACATTTACAAATTTACCCAAGACCTGGTAGTACAAATCACGAGCTTCCATGATTTGGAATTTCAAAACTGATACAAATAAATACACGTTCTGCTTGAAGGTTACATAAACAGATTAGCAATAACCTAAGCTACCATGCACAAGTGGCAGCTATATCCAAACGCACGAACATCGTCCGCATCAGCATCCGACATCACCAGCAGCTCTGCTCCAAAATCTGCACGCAATGTGCAGAAGTGCAGTATCAGTACAACCGATCCCATGTACTAATAAGTATTTTGTCTAACCTCGTCGAAGTAGTGACGAGGCTTTTAGTTGAAAGATGCTATTTGTTATAACCTGTACATTAGATTAACAATATAGGAAGTTCAAAACATAATAGACAAAAGTACCGTATACAACTCTGTGAGACAGTTAACAATTACTAGCAGGAATTACAGTAAAAGATTTACAATATTTCATGGTATAAGAAGTGTATCCAAGATATCAAGTCACATGGCACGATAACACCCCTCGTGCTTCTATCTCATCCTCACCATACATAAATAAATTTATGTAACAAATCAATTAGCACGGCAACACCCTTCGTGCATTCAACTCATCCTTCCAAATGAACGTATAACATAACCAACCATATGACATAAACACAACAACAAAAACAACAAAGCAAATATGTTCCCACTAGGTGAGGTCTGGGGAGGGTAGTCTGTACGCATACCTTACCCCTACCTGAAAGGTAGAGAGGCTGTTTCCAATAGACCCTCGGCTCAAGAAGGGTAATAAGAGGTGGATAGAAAGAAAGGAAGAAAGAGGGAAGAGAAAAGAAAAATAGAGATATAAAGTATAAGTAGTATCAAATACTAGCAACAGGGGATACAATACCTGAGGCAACAGTAATTACACGATATGAAAGAAATACGATAACATGAATTACAAAGTAGGAAATACGCGAGTTACAACAATGTACAAGGATATACATGTGGGCAACAGTAAAGAACTAAACGGAAAGCACGTGAGTAATAACAACAATTGGAAATTAAGGGATATCAACGTCAATTAACTAGCATATTGGAGGCCTAAGTACAAATATGACAAATAATAAGGAAACACATGATCTTTACAAGTTAACAAGTAAGGGTGTGAATGACTAGCATGGTGGAATGCTTAAACTAGAGTGTGTCAGAATAGGTATGAGATGAGTATAATTTTAAAAGAAGGAAATAGGCATGTCATTGGCATGTTAAGAAAGTAAAAGACATGAACAACACAACAACAATTGAGATAGAGGTCAAGTACGGAACAATAACAACATATCACATAAAATATATAATTTCGACAATAACAACTCAAGGTAAAGGCGGAAATGTATACATGGAAAACAGATATCACGTCATAATGCATGTCCCTCATCCTCACCTGCACGGAAACACCCTTCGTGCCATGATCTCACAATATTAAAAGCATAATAATATAAATGAAATGGCACGGCATCACCCTTCGTGCTTTTACTCTCACATAATACGTCACGGTATCACCCTTCGTGCTTTACACTCTTCCCTCACATGATAATGTATATGAAATAGCACGACATCACCCTTCGTGCTTTAAACTTTTCCTCATATGATAATGAATATAAAATGACACGACATCACCCTTCATGCTTTACACTCTTCCTCACATGATAATGAATATAAAGTGGCACGACATCACCCTGTAACAACCCGACCGGTCGTTTTGAGCTCTAGCACGTCGTTCAGCAGTTTGAAGTCATGAGCAGCTCCATTTAAGGTATTATGACTCGTAGGCATGATCGGAGTTGAATTTCGGGAAGTTCAGAGTCAAATTGGAAAGAAAATTCTCATTTCTGAAGCCTTAAATTGGAGAAATTGACTACGATTGGAATTTTGAATACCCGAATCGGGATTTGAAGGTTCCTCTAGGTTTGTATGATGATTTCGGACTTGGGCATATGTCCGGATCGGCTTTGGATAATACGGGAGCGTTTCAGTGTGTATTGTGGAAGTCAGCATTTTTGTAGAAATTTCCTGAGTATGGCTTGAAGAGCATTTCAGTGATATTGATGTCCGTTTGGGATTCCGAGTCTGGGAATATCTCCACATGGTGATTCTGGAGTTGGGAGCGCGATCAGATGTGGATTCAGATGTCCGTAGGTCATTTTGAAGTCATTTGGCTAAAGATAGGAATTTGAAGGTTTTTGAGAAAATCCGACTGGAAGTGAAAATTTTGATATCGGGGTCGGAATGCGATTCCGGAAGTTGGAGCAGGTCCGTAATGTCAATTATGACTTGCGTGTAAAATTTGGGTCAATCGAACGTGATTTGATAGGTTTCGGCATCAGATGTGGAAGTTTGGAATTTAAAGTTCTTAAAGTTTGAATTTTAGTGGGATTCGTGATTTCGGTGTAGTTTTATGTGATTTTAGGCCTCGAGCAAGTCCACATTATGTTTTGGAACAGGTTGGTGTAATTGGACGGGGTCTCGGGGGCCTCAGGTGGATTCTGGATGGTTAACGGATCAAGTTTGGAGTTTGAAGAATGCTGAGGTTGCTGTCATCTGGTGTGACTGCACCTGCCAGGATTTGGCCGCAGGTGCAGAGCCGCAAGTGCGGCTTTGGCGCCGCAGGTGAGAGATTTTGGTGGCTTGGCTGGGAACGCAAGTGCGATTTAATTTCCACAGCTACGAAGGCACAAATGCAGACAATGGGGCGCAGGTGCGAGTTTTGGCTGGAGTTGAGGAAGCCGCAGGTGGAGGAGTTTAGGTGCACCTGCGGGAGCTCAGGTGCGAGGGTCGGGTCGCAGGTGCGAAAATAGCCCTGGGCAGAATGTTTTAAAACCGAGATTTTTGGCCATTTCTCTCATATTTCTCATGGATGGGGCGATTTTAGGAGAGCTTCTAGAGGGGAGTTTCATCATCTATGTCAAGGTAAGTTATTCCAACTTATATCAAGTTAAATACAAGGTATATGCATGGATTAAAACATGAAAGATTGTGGAAAATTGGGAATTTGAAGAAAACCTAGAAATGTTATTTTGGATTTCTACCACAAATTTGAGCATCAGATTTAGAGTAAATTGTATATTTGATTTAGTAGGGCTATGGGTAGGGTTTATCTTTGAGAAATTTAAGATTCCGGGCACGTGGGCCCCAGGGCATTTTGGTGACTTCATTGGGCGGAGTTGGGAAATTATATAATTTGAATTTGTTACGAGTATTAGAGTGAATTTTCATTGCTTTGCCCATTATTTGGTAGTTTTGGGGCGTTGTGCATCCATTGGAGTCGGCGGAAGGGCTTGGGAGCTAGTTATGGAATTTCAGAGCGAGGTAAGTCTCCTTTCTAACTTTGTGACGGGGAATTGTCCCCCTAGGTGAACTAATTAAATATGTGCTACTATCTATCTGCGGGGGCTACGTATACACGAGGTGACAGGAGTTCGTGCGTAGCTACTATTATGCCATGTCCGGGTAGTATAGGACCCACTAGCATGCTCCACTTGTCGTACTTGTGACCTTGTCAATAAAATATCATGGGATGCTGTCAATTAGTAATTAAATCTTTAAGAAGGATAAAGTCTAACTTTTTTAATCATCTAGAAAGAGAATTTATTCTTCCTTGTGTAATTGTGTTCCGGCCATATTTGTAATATTTGAAAACCTCGTTATACGTGGCAAAGGAATTCCCTGGAATGATTTATATACTATCTTCATGTTCACCTAAAGAATATTTTATCATTTTCTTGAGAAGCTGTTTTCTTGATAAAAATGCTGATTTATTATGTGAATACATGTACATATGAGCACCTGAGTCGCAGGTATGATTCGCGAGCAGGTTAGCCTTATTATTATTATCTTGACCGCGTCGCATGATTGATTCATGAGCAGGGAAAATAGATTCATCTATGGTTCGAGCCGTGCGACCCTCGACAATGCACAATTTATGTTTATGTTGGTTCGGGCCGTCGACCCTCGGCACTGCTTGCGCATGATAATTGCTGTGTATTTCCTGTGACTTATACATGTTTATCGGCCTAAGGAAGTTTTTAATGTCCAGTTAAGAAGAATAATAATTGGTGTGTAAAATGTGAAATAAGTCTGATGCTTCGTATCCCTAATTGTTATTTAAATTAACAACTGAAATGACGAAGATTTAAAGTGTTAAATGTGGAAGGAGTTGATATTATTTATTCCTGATTTAAATAAACTGCCTATGACATACATGCTTAGTGTCTCACTTGATTATACTCAATTGACCTCTAGCAAGTATCAAATCGACCTCTCGTCACTACCTCTCTGAGTTTAGGCGAGATACTTACTAAGTACACGTTGTTTTCGTACTCATGCTACACCTGCTGTGCATTTTTATTGCACAGGTACTTTCATAGCGATGTGGCTGGTTTGGAGACCTAGGCGAGATGCATCATCTGGAGGCGATTCGCAGCTGACAGAGTCTCCCTCATATTGTATTCATTTTATTTTAAATTCCATTGTCCAATTTGTATTGTATGATAGTATAAATTCTTAGAAATTGCTCATGCACTTGTGACACCGGGTTCTGGGATGTATTTTATAAAAATGGAATATTAAACTGTAGTATTTACTTAACAGATTTTTGTTTAGTTATTACGTAATAAGTTAAAGGTAATGATTTCAAAAATGTTAAAATAGGAATTTATTTCAACTAATTAATGATTGGCTTGCCTGACGATGGTGTCCGGCGCCATCACGACCTTAATGAATTTTGGGTCGTGACAACATGGTATCAGAGCACTAGGTTCCCTTAGGTCTCACGAGTTATGAGCAAGTTTAGTAGAGTCTTGCGGATCAGTACGGAGATGTCTGTACTTATCTTCGAGAGGCTACAGGACTGTTAGGAGTACTTCCTTTCTTGATTCCTCATCGTGCGATTTGATTCCATTAAGGCTTATGCCTATGTTTCATCCTACTCAATCTTATACGTCACAAAGCACTTTTTATGAATCGGAAATTTGAGGAATTGAAATGGTGATACGGATAGGGTGCATGATGTTTTCCATGCGTAATTGGTTGGGGCTGTTGTTGTAGCCCCGCAGAAGGATAATATGTTGTTTCGGCTCAGTAAATGTGTTTCTAAGATCCTTAAGGCTATGCTCAGGTAGTGATAATTCTTACGATTGGTTATCGCGCGATGTCGATATGATGATAGAATACTTGCCCATATGTTGAGTCCTGATGAATGGTTTGAAGGGAGGTCTTCTCAGAGTGTGATTTCGAGATTTCGGTATTTTAGTTCCGGCAGAGGAAAGGCATTTGGATTATGAATGGTCCGGTTGGGGTTGATAAAGTAGTAAGACTTGGTGTTTTCAAGTAAGGTGGAGTATTCACCTGTGATGTGTTATCGTCGTCCTTGATCAAATGGAATGTGTTAAGTTCGTCAGTGCCATGGTTTCTCTGGCTGCATTGGGTCAGAGTATTGTGGAGAAGTATTGAAG
The DNA here is from genome assembly GCA_005239525.1 of Nicotiana knightiana. Classification (NCBI taxonomy): domain Eukaryota; kingdom Viridiplantae; phylum Streptophyta; class Magnoliopsida; order Solanales; family Solanaceae; genus Nicotiana; species Nicotiana knightiana. Next base: position 3,268 of record ML423265.1, on the reverse strand, counting down.
AATGCGGTTTGCAGAGACCGTGAGGTGCGGTGGTTCAGTACTGGATAAGTGTTGATAATGAAGGCAGCTCGAGATAAATGATCTTCGGAGAGTTTGAAGTCGTGGAGAACTGTTGGTTTAAGAGCTACAGAGAATGATATTGAATTGAGGCAGCAATTTGGCAGCATGCGATGAAGGAAGACATGTGAGAAGTGTCAAGCGGAGGCTAAATTTCTAAAAGGCCAGGCGTAAGGAAAGGAGGTCAGGTAGTGCTTAAAGGAATGAGATTAACAAGTGGGAGAATGGCAGCGTAGCACAGGAGTTCAGTGGTAAGACAGTTGCCTGTCTTAAGGGAAAGTTTGAGAGTTTTAGTGGATGGCGATTGGGTTTACGAGATTAAGTTTAAATATGCGTTATTTTGGCGGAGGTTGGATACAACAAGGAGGAGTTGTTAGGAATGAAGAAGGACGCGATATGGCAGTGAATTTGAAGATGTTGTAGCACATTTAATAGACGTCCATGAGGAGCGGACAGACTAGTAAAGTTGGTAAAGGAAGAAAGGCGCATGATAGGGTATTGATGTTGTAGAGAGTGTGCATTACAACATCATTGGAAGGTGTTAGTTGGTGATTTCCATAGGTGGGTTATCTCCTGTGAGTAGGTTAGCTGTTGTGTGGTAGACAAGTTTCTGTGAGGGATTCTAGTGGCTATTCGGTAGGAGGCAGAATGTGTGAATGATGCTAGATAATTTGAGTATTTAGGGAATGCGGACAGGGGAATTCGAAAGAATTGGACGGATTGGTTAAGAAAAATCATGTTAACAAAGGAGAAAGGATCTCAGCAGGGTATAGAGTGGTGCAAGGAGTAGCTTCGGGCTAAGTGGGGGAGTCCCACCACCTACAATTGGGTGTAGGATTGTGTTATCATGGGGTTGCGGATTGTCGGCGTGTTGGGAAGTTATTTCAGCAGAGGGGAAAGGAGTAAAATGGTGATCTTGCGTGGGATTTGATGAATGTGTGCAAAAGTTGGCCATGTTGGACCAGGGTTAGGCTTTCAAAGATTCAGAATTTATGCTTAAGGCATAGGCGAGTTGTAAGGGTAGTGACTCAGTCACGTACTTCATTGAGAGGATGTTCATGCGCTAAGAAGAGCCTTGGAGTTGATTGTGTTTGGGGCCAGTTAAAGTGGGTGACTCTCAGTAGCAGTCTTAGTAAATTCGAAGTTAAGAATGCGGCGTTTAGGGTTTTCAGGCAGCAGTATGATTAAGAATTGAGCTTTTGCAGCGTAATTCCTGAGAAAGGGAAAATAATAGGAGTGTTCTGTGTTATTTTTGGCGTGCATGATAGTATTGGAGGAGTGAGAGAAATAAACTCCGGGTTGTAGAAAGATTATTAGGAGGGTATGAGACGGGTTACGGGATTTAGGCAGCATGGTCTCGTGAATCAAGGTCATTCGGGATGAGTGAGGATTGAGTTTGTTATGACTTGAATGTGTTACTATTATTTCTGAGGAAATTAAGGACAATTGGAAAGAAGATAGATTGATTATTCATGGTTGAAATGGCACATTTACGGCAGTGATCAGTTCCTTCGATGTGATTAAGTTATGCATGTGGTTTGTGCCGGTGTATGCGAGGCATGTCGGCCGTCGAAATAGATTTTATTTGGAATCATTCAAGTATTATGGCCTTTCAGGTGTGGGCGGATCCCGGAAGGTTTATGATGGTTCAGACCACTACTTAAGGATTTGCATGTATGGTGATTGTGGGAATTCACTCGTGTGTTGTGGTGGTTCTCTTGAATTGAGGTAAGTAAAAGGTTTCTATATGATGAAGTGTTCACCCTATTAGTGGTTCAGAAGTTATGATGGAATTCTTGCGCTATCTCATATTGGCATGTTAGGTGCGGTAAGCAGTATGTAACTGGGAGTAAGAATCGAGATTGCGGTTCGGTGTTAACAAGGATGTCATGAGCTCGGATGAGCAAGAAAAAGTGATTTGAAAGTTCAGAGTGAGCTGGTGTTATCTTCAGTGTCACCTGAGATCGATATTCGGTGGAAGAGGCTTTGCATCCTAGTTATGGGTTCTTGATTTGTTTTACAGCGTTAGTATGGCCAGTGGTGGATGTGCAGACTTGCTACCTTGTGTGGAAGGTCGTGGGAGCGTGACCACAGGAGGATCGTATGAGTGTGACATGTAGTCACTTAATGGATTGAAGATTTGGACTGAGTATAAAGAATTGTAATATTGCTTATTTGAGAATTTATGTCTGGAAGGCGTTTAGTTCATTTGGTTGTGGATTGTGGGGTGTTTATCCCGGCTATGATGGTTGTTCTTGCGTATTATGAGAGGAAGTGGGTTAATATGGACCCAGGTAAAGCTATTAGCCTAGTTCGGTGCAAGCAAGGTAGACTCGATGTTTGTGGATGGATTTAAATATGATTTAGGGCTCCGTATGAGTCAGGCGTGTTCATTTCGGTATAGCGCATTTCATGGAAAGGTATTAGAACAACAAATATTGTTCCGTCTTCGTTCATCTCATGTAATATTTTGCTGTGCCATATGAGTTGTGAAATAGCTTGATAATTTCTTATGTGTTGAGATTCTGCGTAGTGATGATGTTATGTTAGCAGGAGGGATCTTGAGATTTCAGAGTATATATATATATATCGCACCTCAGTTGTGCTTAATTTTTGTAGCATATGGCTCCATCAATCTCCCCAGGATGGTATTATGCACTTAGCGTGCTTGTGACCGGTATTCAATAAATTGTATCAGTGAGAAATTCAGCTCCGTGTATATTTCCTTCTGTGAATTTTATGTGTAGACCGGGTGGCACATCGTCAAAGGCATGTTATTTGGATCGGGTTGCACGCCGCAACAGTATGATGTTGAGTACGGTTCCCTATATCTATTTTTCTTATGTTATACTTCCTATTTTCTGAGGAAAGTCCATATTATTTGCGTGAGTTGAGTAGTCCCTTCCTGAGTCATTTCTTATGCATCATGTTCGAGTTGTGGCCTATTGGCGCATTGTGTCATCATGTGAGACTGTTGGTCATGTCTGGGACGATTTGTTGTCTGAACAGTTCATACTGGGTGAGACGAGATTATTGGATCAGGGATCAGTGCGATAAGGTTATGTGGAATATATTAAAGGTCAATTACCATTATTTGGTTCGTAATGGGATGATGATCTAAGTCAAAAAGGAGAGATTCAATGTTTGCTTAACTCTGCAATTGGTTAGAAATTTCTACACATCTCCTCCGTTGTGGTGGTATCACCAGCAT
>MDKJ01352328.1:0-11919 GCA_005239525.1 Nicotiana knightiana | reverse complement strand
GGCATTTTATGGCAATGAAACTAGAATTCCGCAAGTCGTGCCTGTATTATCGCCTGCCATGGTTAAGGTCGGACTCCTTAATACGGAGCCATTACCAGATCGCATGATATTTGTCCGAGACATCAAATATGACCCAAGGAAACATAACCAACATTTCAAAATGATCACGTTGCATTTTTTGGCATTTTATGGCAATTAAACTGGAATTCCGCAAGTCGTGCCTGTATTATCGCCTTCCATGGTCCAGGCCGGACGCCTTGGTATAGAGTCGATACCGAATCTCGTGATATTTGTCTAGGACATAAAATATGACCCCAAGAAACCATAACCAACACTTCAAAATGATCAATTTGCATTTTTTGGCATTTTATGGCAATTAAACTGGAATTGCGCCGGTCGTGCCTGTATTATCGCCTACAATGGTCCAGGCCAGACGCCTTGGTACGGAGCTGGTACCGGATCACATGATATTTCTCTGGGACATCAAATACGACCCAAGGAACCATAAACAACACTTCGAAATGATCAAGTTACATTTTTTGGTATTTTATGGTAATTAAACTCGAATTCCGCCAGTCGTGCGTGTATTATCGCCTACCGTGGTCCAGGACGGACGCCTTGGTACGTAGTCGGTATCAGATCTCATGATGTTTGTCCAGGACATCAAATACAACCCAAAGAACCATAACTACGCTTCAAAATGATCATGTTACTTTTTTTTTTGCATTTTATGGGAGTTAAACTGGAATTCTGCCAGTCGTGCCCGTATTATCGCCTGCCATAGTCCAGGACGGACGCCTTGGTACGGAGCTGGTACCGGATCACATGATATTTTTCCGGGATATCAAATACGACCCAAGAAACCATAGCTAACGCTTCTAAATGATCAATTTACATTTTTTGGCATTTTATCGCAATTAAACTGGAATTCCGCTAGTCGTGCCTGTATTATCGCCTGCCATGGTCCAGGCCTGACGCCTTGGTATCGAGCCGGTACCGGATCGCATGATATATCTCTAGGACATCAAATACGACCCAAGGAACCATAATCAACGCTTCAAAATGATCAAGTTACAATTTTTGGCATTTTATGGCAAATAAACTGGAATTCCGCAAGTCGTGCTTATATTATCGCCTGCCATGGTCCAGGCCAGACGCCTTGGTATGGAGCCGGTACCGGATCGCATGATATTTCTCTAGGACATCAAATACGACCCAAGGAACCATAATCAACGCTTCGAAATGATCAAGTTACAATTTTTGGCATTTTACGGCAAATAAACTGGAATTCCGCCAGTCGTGCTTGTATTATCGCCTGCCATGGTCTAGGCCGAACGCCTTGGTACGGAGCCGGTACCGGATCGCATGGTATTAGTCCGAGACAGAAAATACGAGCCAAAGAACCATAACCAATGCTTCGAAATGATCAAGTTACATTTTTTGGCATTTTATGGCAATTAAACTGGAATTTCGCAGGTCGTGCCTGTATTATCGCCTGCCATGGTCCAGGCCTGACCCCTTTGTACGGAGCCGATATCGGATCGCATGATATTTGTCTGGGACATCAAATAAGACCCAAAGAACCATAACCAACATTTCGAAATGATCAAGTTACATTTTTTGGCATTTTATGGCAGTTAAATTGAAATTCCGCCAGTCCTGCATGTTTTATCGCGTGCCATGGTCCAAGACGAAAGCCTTGGTATGGAGCCGGTACCAAATCACATGATATTTGTTCGGGACATCAAATACTACCAAAGGAACTATAACCAACACTTCGAAGTGATCAAGGTACTTTTTAGGCATTTTATGGCAATTAAACTGGAATTCTGCCAGTCGTGCCTGTATTATTCCCTGCCATAGTCCGGACGGACGCCTTGGTACGAAGCCGGTACTAGATCGCATGATATCTGTTCGGGACATCAAATACGACCCAAGAAAATATAACCAACACTTCAAAATGATCAAGTTACATTTTTTTCATTTTATGGCAATTAAACTGGAATTCCGCTAGTCAGGCATGTATTATCGCCTGCCATGGTCCAGGCCCGACGCCTTGGTACGAAGCTGTTACCGAATCGCATAATATTTTTCCGGGAAATCAAATACGACCCAAGGAACCATAACCAACGCTTAGAAATGATCAAGTTAAATTTTTTGGCATTTTCCGGCAATTAAACAGTAATTCCGCCAGTCGTGCATGTTTTATCGCCTGCCATGGTCCAGGTCGGACGCCTTGGTACGGAGCCGATACCGGATCGCATGATATTTTTTTGGGACATAAAATACTACCCAAGGAACCATAACTAACGCTTCAAAATTTTCAAGTTTCGTTTTTTGGCATTTTATGGCAATTAAACTGGAATTTCGCCAGTCGTTATTATCGCCTCGTATGGTCCTGGCCAGACGCTTTCATACGGAGACGGTACCGGATCGCATGATGTTTGTCCGGGACATCTAATACGACCCAAGGAACCATAACCAATGCTTCGAAATGATGAAGTTACATTTTTTGGCATTTTACGGCATAATTAAACTGGAATTCTGTTAGTCGTGCCTGTATTTACGCCTGCCATGGTCCCGGCCGGACGCCTTGGTACGGAGCCGGTTTTGGATTGCATGATATTTGTCCGGGACATCAAATACGACCCAAGGAACCATAAGTAACGCTTCGAAATGATCAAGTTACATTTTTTGGCATTTTATGGCAATTAACCTGGAATTCTGCCAATCGTGCCTGTATAATCGCTTGCCTTAGTCCAGGTCGGACGCCTTGGTACTAAGCCGGTACCGGATCGCATGATATTTGTACAGAACATCAAATATGACCCAAGGAACTATAACCAACGCTTCGAAATGATCAAGTTACGTTTTTTGGCATTTTATGGCAATTAAACTGGAATTCCGCCAGTCTTGCCTGTATAATCGCCTGCCATGGTCCAGGCCGAACGCCTTGGTACGGAGCCGGTACCGGATCGCAGATATTAGTTCGGGACGGCAAATACGACCCAAGGAACCATCACCAATGCTTCGAAATGATAAAGTTACATTTTTTGGCATTTTATGGAAATTAAACTAGAATTCCGCAAGTCGTGCATGTATTATCGCCTGCCATCGTCCAGGCATGAGCCCTTGATACAGAGCCGGTACCGGATCGCATGATATTTGTCCGGGACATCAAATACGACCCAAGGAACGATGACCAATGCTTCGAAATGATCAAGTTATATTTTTGGTATTTTATGACAATTAAATGTGAATTTCTCCCGTCCTGCATGTATTATCGCCTGCCATGGTCCAAGCCGGACGCCTTGGTAGGGAGCCAGTACCAGATCGCATGATATTTGTTCGGGATATCAAATACTACCCAATGAACTATAACCAACACTTCGAAATGATCATGTTATACTTTTTGGCATTTTATAGCAATTAAACTGGAATTCCGCCAGTCGTGCCTGTATTATCGTCTGCCATGGTCCAGGCCGGACGCCTTGGTACGAAGTTGGTACTGGATCGCATGATATTTATCCAGGACATCAAGTACGACCCAAGGAACAATAATCAATGCTTCAAAATGATCAAGTTACATTTTTGGCATTTTATGGCAATTAAACTAGAATTCCACCAGTCAGGCTTGTATTATCGCCTACCATGGTCCAGGTCGGACGCCTTGGTACGGAGCCGTTACCGGATCGCATGATATTTGTCCGGGAAATCAATTATGACCCAAGGAACCATAACCAATGCTTCGAAATGATCAAGTTACATTTTTTTTGCATTTTTTGGATATTAAACAGGAATTCCGCCAGTCGTGCATGTTTTATCGCCTACAATGGTCCAGGCCGGACGCTTTGGTACGGAGCTGGTACCGGATCGCATGATATTTTTCTGGGACATCAATACAACCCAAGGAACCATAATTAATGCTTCGAAATGATGAAGTTACAATTTTTGGCCTTTTATGGCAATTAAACTGGAATATCGCCAGTCATTATTATCACCTCCTATGGTCTTGGCCAGACACCTTCATACGGAGCTAGTAACGGATCGCATGATATTTGTCCAGGACCTATAATACGACCCAAGGAACCATAACCAACGCTTTGAAATGATCAAGTTAAATTTTTTGGCAATTTATGGCAATTAAACTGGAGTTCCGCCAGTCGTGCCTCTATTTACGCCATCAATAGTCCCGGTCGGACGCCTTGGTACGGAGACGGTTTTGGATCGCATGGTATTTGTCCGGGACATCAAATACGACCCAAGGAACCATAACTATTTCTTCGAAATGATCAAGTTACATTTTTTGGAATTTTATGGAAATTAACATGGAATTCTGTCAGTCGTGCCTGTATTATCGCCTGCCATGGTCCAGGTCGGACGCCTTGGTACTGAGCCGGTACCACCGGATCGCATGATATTTGTACGGGACATCAAATACAACCCAAGGAACTATAACCAATGCTTCGAAATTATCTAGTTACATTTTTTGGCATTTTATGGCAATTAAATGGGAATTTCGCTAGTCGTGCCTGTATTATCGCCTGTCTTGGTCCATGCCGGATGCCTTGGTATGTAATCAGTATCGGATCGCATGATATTTATCTGGGACATCAAACACGACCCAAGGAACCATAACCAACACTTCGAAATGATCACGTTACCTTTTTTTAAATTTTATGGCAGTTAAACTGGAATTTCGCCAGTCGTGCCTATTTTATCGCCTGCCATGGTCCAGGCCGGACGCCTTGGTAGGGAGCCGGTACCAGATTGCATAATATTTGTCCAGTAAATCAAATATGACCTAAGGAACCATAACCAATACTTCGAAATGATCAATTCACATTTTTGGCATTTTCTGGCAATAAAACAGGAATTCCGCTAATCGTGCCTTTATTATCGTCTGCCATGGTCCAGGCTGGACGCCTTGGTACGGAGCCGGAACCGGATCGCATGATATGTGTTCAGGACATCAAATACAACCCAAGGAACCATATCTAATGCTTTGAAATGATCAAGTTACATTTTATGGCATGTTATGGAAATTAAACTAGAATTTCGCTAGTCGTTATTATCGCCTGCCATGGTCCAGGCCGGAAGCCTTGGTACGGAGCCGGTACCGGATCGCATGATATTTGTCCGGGGCATCTAATACGACCCAAGGAACCATAACCAACGTTTTTGAAATGATCAAGTTACATTTTTTTTTGCATTTTATGGCAATTAAATTGGAATTCCGCGAGTCGTGCCTGTATTAACGCCTGCCATGGTCCCAGCCGGATGCCTTGGTACGGAGCTAGTACCGGATCACATGATATTTGTCCGGGACATCAAATACAACCCAAGGAACCATAACCAACGCTTCGAAATGATCACGTTACATTATTTGTTTTGCATTTTATGGCAATTAAACTAGAATTCCACCAGTCGTGCCTGTATTATCGCCTGCCATGGTCCCAGCCGGATGCCTTGGTACGAAACCGGTACCGGATGGCATGATATTTGTAAGAGACATCAAATATGACACAAGGAACCATAACTAACGCATCGAAATGATAAAGTTAATTCTTTTGGAATTTTATGGCAATTAAACCGGAATTCCGCCAATCGTGCCTGTATTATCGCCTGCCATGGTCCAGGCCGGACACCTTGGTACGGAGCCGGTACCAAATCACATGATATTTTTCTGGGACATCAAATACGACCCAAAGAACCACAACCAATGCTTCGAAATGATCAAGTTACATTTTTTGGCATTTTCTGGTGATTAAACAAGAATTCCGCCAGTGGTGCCTTTATTATCGCCTGCCATGGTTCAGGCCGGACGCCTTGGTACGGAGCCGGTACCGGATTGCATGATTTTTGTCCGGGACATCAAATACGACCCAAGGAACCATAAGCAACGCTTCGAAATTATCACGTTACATTATTTTTTCATTTTATGGCAATTAAATTGGAACTCCGCCAGTCGTGCCTGTATTATCGCCTACCATGGTCTCGGCCGGACACCTTGGTACAGATCCGGTATCGGATCGCATGATATATTTACGGTACATCAAATACAACCCAAGGAACCATAAGCAACGCTTCGAAATTATCACGTTACATTATTTTTGCATTTTATGGCAATTAAACTGGAACTCCGCCAGTCGTGCCTGTATTATCGCCTGCCATAGTCTCGGCCGGACACCTTGGTACGGATCCGGTATCGGATCGCATGATATATTTACGGTACATCAAATACAACCCAAGGAACCATAATTAATGCTTTGAAATGATCAAGTTACAGCTTTGGCATTTTATGGAAATTAAACTGGAATTCCGCCAGTCGTGCCTATATTATCTCCTACCTTGGTCCAGGCTGGACACCTTGGTATGTAGCCGATACCAAATCGCATAATATTTGTCCGGGACATCAAATACTACCCAAGGAACCATAACCAATGCTTCGAAATGATCAATTTACATTTTTTGGCATTTTATCGCAATTAAATTGGAATTCCGCCAGTCGTGCCTGTATTATTGCCTGCCATGGTCCAGTCCGGACGCCTTGGTACGGAACTGGAACTGGATCTCATGATATTTGGCCAGGACAACAAATACGACCCAAGGAACCATAACCAATTCTTCGAAATTATCAAGTTAAATTTTTGGCATTTTATGGAAATTGAACTGGAATTCCGCCAGTCATGCCTCTGTTATCGCCTGCCATGGTCCAGGCCGGACGCCTTGGTACGGAGCCGGTATCAGATCACATGATATTTTTCTGGAACATCAAATACTACCCAAGGAACTATAACCAACGCTTCGAAATGATCAATTTACATTTTTTGGCATTTTATCGCAATTAAATTGGAATTCCGGCAGTCGTGCGTGTATTATCGCCTGCCATGGTCCAGGCCGGACACCTTGGTACGGAGCCGGTACCGGATCACATGATATTTGTCCGGGACATCAAATACAAACCAAGGAACCATAAATAACGCTAAGAAATGATCAAGTTACATTATTTGGAATTTTATGGCAATAAACTGGAATTTCGCTAGTCATGCTTGTATTATCGCCTGCCATGGTCCAGGCCGGACGCCTTCGTACGTAGCTGGTACCGGATCGCATGATATTTATCCGGGACATCAAATATGACCCAAGGAACCATAACCAATTCTTCGAAATGATCACGTTACATTTAATTTGCATTTTATGGCAATTAAACTGGAATTCCACCAGTCGTGCATGTATTATCACATGCCATGGTCCCAGCCGGATGCCTTGGTACGGAGCCGGTACCGGATCGCATAGTAATTTTCTGGAACATCAAATACAACCCAAGGAACCATAACTAACACTTCAAAATGATCAACTTACATTTTTTTGGCATTTTATGGCAATTAAACTGGAACTCCGCCAGTCGTGCCTGTATTATCGCCTGCCATGGTCCGGGAAGAATGCCTTGGTACGAAGCCGGTACCAGATCGAATGATATTTGTTCCAGACATCAAATACGACCCAAAGAGCCATAACCAACACCTCGAAATGATCAAGTTTATTGTTTTGGCATTTTATGGCAATTAAACTGGAATTCCGCCAGTCGTGTCTGTATTATAGCCTGCCATGGTCCCGACCGGATTCCTTGGTACGGAGCCGGTACCGGATTGCATGATATTTGTCCGGGATATGAAATACGACCCTAGGAACAATAACTTACGCTTCGAAATGATCAAGTTAGATTTTTGGCATTTTATGGCAACTAAACTGGAATTCCGCTAGTCGTGCCAGTATTATCACCTACCATGGTCCATGCCGGACGCCTTGGTACGGAGCCGGTACCGGATCGCATGATATTTTTCCAGGACATCAAATACTACCCAAGGAACCATAACCAATGCATTGAAATGATCAATTTAAATTTTTTGCCATTTTATCGCAATTAAACTGGAATTCCACCAGTCGTGCTTGTATTATCACCTGCCATGGTCCATGCCAGACGCCTTGGTATAGAGATGGTACCGGATCGCATGATATTGGTCCGGGACATCAAATACGACCGAAGGAACCATAACCAACGCTTCGAAATGATGAAGTTACATTTTTTTTGAATTTTATGGCAATTAAACTGGAATTCCGCCAGTCGTGCCTGTATTATCGCCTGCCATGGTCCCAGCCGGATGCCTTGGTACAGAGCCGGTACCGGATCGCATGATGTTTTTCCAGGACATCAAATACGACCCAAGGAACCATAACTAACGCTTCAAAATGATCAAGTTACATTTTGTGGCATTTTACGGCAATTAAACTGGAATTCCGCCAGTGCCTGTATTATCGCCTGCCATGGTCCAGGCTGAACGCCTTGGTACGGAGCCAGTACCGGATCGTATGATATTTGTCCGGAACATCAAATACGACTCAAAGAACCATAACCAATGCTTCGAAATGATCAAGTTAAATGTTTTGGCATTTTATGGCAATTAAAATGGAATTCCGCCAGACGTGTTTGTATTATCGCCTGCAATGATCCCGGCCGGATGCCTTGGTACAGAGCCGGTATCGGATCACATGATATTTGTCCGGGACATAAAATATTACCCAAGGAACCATAACTAACGCTTCAAAATGATCAAGTTACATTTTTTGGCATTTTATGGCAATTAAACTTGAATTCCGCCAGTCATACCTGTATTATCGCATGTCATGGTCCAGGTCGGATGCCTTGGTATACCGAATGGCATGATATTTTTTCTAGACATCAAATATGACACAAGGAACCATAACTAACTCTTCGAAATGATAAAGTTACATTTTTGGCATTTTATGGCAATTAAACTGGAATTCTGCCAGTCGTGTCTGTATTATCGGCTACCATGGTCTAGTCCGGACGCCTTGGTACGGAGCTGGTACTGGATCGCATGATATTTGTCCGGGACATCAAATATGACCCAAGGAACCATAACTAACGCTTCGAAATGTTAACGTTACATTTTTTTTGCATTTTATGGCAATTAAACTGGAATTTCGCCAGTCGTTTTATCGCCTCCTATGGTCCTGGCCGGACACCTTCGTACGGAGCCGGTACCAGATCGCCTGATATTTTTTGGGAAATCTAATACGACCAGAGGAACCATAACCAATGCTTCGAAATGATCACGTTACATTTTTTTTTGCATTTTATGGTAGTTAAACTGGAATTCCTCCAGTCGTGCCTGTATTATCGCCTGCCATGGTCCCGGCCGGATGCCTTGGTACAGAGCCGGTATTGGATCACATGATATTTGTCCGGGACATTAAATACGACCCAAGGAACCATAACTAATGCTTCAAAAATGATTAAGATACATTTTTTGGAATTTTATGGCAATTAAACTGGAATTCCGCCAGTCGTGCCTGTATTATCGCCTGGTTTGGTCCAGGCCAGACGCCTTTGTACGGAGCTAGTACCGGATCGCATAATATTTTTTCAGGACATCAAATACTACCCAAGGAACCATAACCAACGCTTCGAAATGATCAAATTACATTTTTTGGTATTTCCTGACAATTAAACTGGAATTCCACTAGTGGTGCCTATATTATCACCTCCCGTGGTCCAGGCCTGACGCCTTGGTACGTAGTCGGTATTGAATCGCATGATATTTGTCCGAGACAACAAACACGACCCAAAGAACCATAACCAACTCTTCGAAATGATCACGTTACATTTTTTTGCATTTTATGGAAGTTAAACTGGAATTCTGCCAGTCGTGCTTCTATTATCGCCTGCCATGGTCCAGGCCGGACGCCTTTGTACAGAGACAGTACCGGACCACATGATATTTGTCCGGGACATCAAATACGACCCAAGGAACCATAACCAATGCTTAAAAATTATTAATTTACATTTTTTGGCATTTTATCATATTTAAACTGGAGTTCCGCCAGTCGTGCCTATAATATCGCCTGCCATGGTCCAGACCGGACACCTTGGCACGGAGCTGGTACCGGATCGCATGATATTTGTCTGGGACATCAAATACGACCCAAGGAACGATAACCAATGATTCGAAATGATCACGCTACATTTGTTTTGAATTTTATGGCAATTAAACTGGAATTCCGCCAATCTTGCCTGTATTATCGCCTGCCATGGTCCCAGCCGGATGCCTTTGTACGGAGCCGGTACCGGATCGCATGATATTTGTCAGGAACATCAAATACGACCCAAGGCACCATAACTAATGCTTCAAAATGATCAAGTTACATTTTGTGGCATTTTATTGCAATTAAACTGGAATTTCGCTAGTCGTGCCTGTATTATCGCCTGCCATGGTCCAGGCCGAATGCCTTGGTACGGAGCCGGTACCGGATCGCATAATATTTGTCCGGGACATCAAATATGACACAAAGAACCATAACCAACGCTTTGAAATGATCAAGTTAAATTTTTTGGCATTTGATGGCAATTAAACTGGAATTCCGCCAGTCATGTTTGTATTATCGCCTGCAATGGTCCCGGCCGGATGCCTTGGTACATAGCCGGTATCGGATCATATGATATTTGTCCGGGACATCAAATATGACCCAAGGAACCATAACTAACGCTTCCAAATGATCAAGTTACATTTTTTGGCATTTTATGGCAATTAAACTGGAATTCCGCCAGTCGTGCCTGTATTATTGACTGCCATGGTCCAGGCCAAATGCCTTAGTAGGAAGCCGGTATCGGATCGCATGATATTTGTTCGGGACATCAAATACGACCCAAAGAACCATAACCAACACTTCGAAATGATCAAGTTAATTTTTTTGGCATTTTATGGCAATTAAACTGGAATTCCGCCAGTCGTGTCTGTATTATCGCTTGCCATGGTCCCGGCCGGATGCCTTGGTACGGAGCCGGTACCGGATTGCGTGATATTTGTCCGGGACAACAAATACAACCCAAGGAACCATAACTTATGCTTTGAAATGATAAATTTAATTTTTTAGCATTTTATCGCAATTAAACTGGAATTCCGCCAGTCGTGCTTGTATTATCGCTTGCCATGGTCCAGGCCGGACGCCTTGGTATGAAGCTGGTACCGGATTACATGATATTTGTCCGGGACATCAAATTCGATCCAAGGAACCATAACCAACGCTTCAAAATGATCAAGTTACATTTTTTTTGAATTTTATGGCAATAAAACTGGAATTCCGCCAGTCGTGCCTGTATTATCGCCTGCCATGGTCCCAGCCGGATGCCTTGGTACGGAGCCGGTACCGGATTGCATGATATTTGTCCGGGACATCAAATATGACCCACAAAACCATAACTAATGCTTCAAAATGATCAAGTTACATTTTGTGGCATTTTATGGCAATTAAACAGGAATTCCGCCAGCGTGCCTGAATTATCGCATGCCATGGTCCACGCCGAACGCTTTGGTACGGAGCCAATTCCAGATCACATGATATTTGTCTGGGAAATAAAATACAACTCAAAGAACCATAACCAACACTTCGAAATGATCAAGTTAAATTTTTTGGCATTTTATGGCAATTAAAATGGAATTCCGCCAGTCGTGTTTGTATTATCGCCTGTAATGGTCCCAACAGGATGCCTTGGTACAGAGCCGGTATCAGATCACATGATATTTGTCCGGGACATCAAATATGACCCAAGGAACCATAACTAACGCTTCAAAATGATCAAGTTACTTTTTTTGGAATTTTATGGAAATTAAACTGGAATTCCGCCAGTCAGGTGTTTATTATCGCCTGCCATGGTCCCAGCCGGATGCCTTGGTACGGAGCTAGTACCGGATCACATGGTATTTTTCCGGGACATCAAACACGACCCAAGGAACCATAACTAACGCTTCAAAATGATCAAGTTACATTCTGTGGCATTTTATGGCAATTAAACTGGAATTCCGCCAGTCGTGCCTGAATTATCACCTGCCATGG
>ML423262.1:110016-122872 GCA_005239525.1 Nicotiana knightiana | reverse complement strand
GACGTATTTGCATCCCTTTAGCTCCGTTTCCATTTCCAATTCACCTACACATAAAATAAACTCCATTAAGCACATAACAAGTGTAATTTTATCATTAATGCGCATAAAATGTAAGGTATATCACATGTTAAACTATGCAATTTAGTCTCGCATCACTTTTACCCACCTAATTAATGTATATCTTAGTAGCCCCGTTGAGCCAGTAATCCTATGTCTTTGGCAACCACATTACAAGCTTGACCCTTTTATTTGAATTGTCTATCTGTTTGAATCTTTTACTTCTCGGGAGCACTTGAAACTGTTAAGATCTTGTTAAAAGCTAAGTGAGGTATGCTTGTATTTTTGAGTGGAACTATTGAAAAAGGAGAAACGTGCATTGTTTGAAAAAAAAAGTGAGAGCCATTTGTAGGGAATTAAAAGGAAAAAAAGGCGAGTTTGCTTGAAAAGGAAAAAAAAAGAACTTAGAAAAGAAAAAAAATGGATTCCTTGCTAGTGGTATTTCTCATCTTGTTTGTGTTTAAAGATATTGGGAGCTTGATGCTATTGTGAGTGAAGGTTGGGGTCTTATTCAACACAAATGTGGGGCTTAAAATGTGAAATTGTATGTATTAAAGTGCTCAGGGAGGTTTAGTCATTATATCCAAATGTATCCTACCCGTACTTGTCACGACCCAATTTTTCTCTCCGTTGGGTATTGTGATGGCACCTAGTCTTAAGGACTAGGGGTGGGCATCGATCGGTTCGGTTCGGTTGTGAATGTTATCGGTTCGACATATTTGTTATCGGTTTATAAATATGCTAAACCGATAAGATATTGGTTATCGGGTATCGGTTAATCTGTTATCGATCCTTATCGGTTCGGTTATCCGTTTACCCGATAAGAATAAAAAGTATCTAAAAATTTCATGTTTTTTAATAGAAATCGTGATCATACTGTTAAGAGAATGGAACTGAGTTTTAAAAAAAGAGGGATTAAATTTCATTATTAGAAAAGAAACTTTCTTTGCATTTGAAAATCTAATGAATGATCTCAAATTTAAAAGTTATAAGTTAGTAGGAGTAAGAAATAAGACATTCAACAAGCTAATCTTACTAACTATCTCACTGCAGGCGGGCATAATTCACAAGAAAATAGTAAAATCCTAATTTTATAAATACTAAAGAATCAGTGCAACAAAAGAAACAAATAAAAAAACTAAAATTTGAACAACTAATTCTTTAAAGTTTAAGACTAAAAATCTGAACCGAAGAATTAAGATTAGAAATTCAGAAAAGTTTAAAACTTACTCTAAGGATTAAAGTATGAAGATGAAGAGTAAATGCCGAGAGAATTGAGAGAATGGAGCCATAAGTATACTTTATATATTTAGTAGGCAACATTATAATTTTGTTAAAGCTTATTGGGCTATCGGTTAAACCGTTAATAAATTGGGGAAACCGAGACCTGAACCGATAACCCAATAGTCAAATAACATTAAACCGTTATCGAACTATTTACCCAATAACCCGATATCGATAACCCAATAGTATTTTATTGGTTCGGGCTATCGGCTATACCCGATATATTCCCAATCCTATTAAGGACTAGGTAAGCCTAACATTTACAAAATAACAAAAATAATAAAATAACATCTAATAATTTCTAAAATGAAACTCTCTACACAATTTGCATTTTTTCCAAAACCGGCAGTACAAGTCATAAGCTCTACAGAGTTTACTACAACTTCTAAATACAAGTGTTCAGAAACAAGCAAAGACAATGTATGAACAAAATAGGACGGTGACTCCGAAGCCTGTGAACGTTGCAGCAGGTTTACTTTGAGTCTCCACAACAGCAATCTGCGCTGCTAGCTAATGATCAACCGGCTACCCAATACCTGGTTCTGCATAAAAATGTACATAAGTATAGTATGAATACACCACAACGGTACCCAACAAGTATCAAGACTAACCTCAGTGGCGTAGTGACGAGGAACAGTCAAGACACCTACTGGACTATATAACCTGAACAAGTATGAGTATGGAAACAACAGAGTATAATATCTACATAAAGACTACGCGATGTGGCTAACAATACAATAATTGCAATAAAAAAGGAAGACAATAAATACCAGCGGAATACCCAAATAATGACATAGGAGGATGAACGGAAACAAATCCAAAATCCGGGATCACAGATACAGAAAAGACAAGTAATGACTCAACAACAACGACCGTTTTCACGTTAGTTTTTAGTCAATAAACTCTGCGAGGTACCAAACCTCGGGCTAATCACAACTCACAGGTCCCAATACCTGAACCCTAACTTTTGGCATCCCGTGCCCCCATCTCAGCTAATAACTGCACGGATGACTCAAGTGCCAAATAGAATCATTCTCACATAGAAGACAAGTAAACTAGGGTATGCATATATACTCAACAATACCAGGGAAACCCCTTAACCAATAAGAGTGTTTATCTACGTGTATGCTTGTGCAAGTGTCCTAACATAGTTCAACCAACTAATAAGCATAAGAAAAGGAACTGACAACACGTAGAATGTTTCCTCACATCTTTCACAAGGTAAAGCTCACACAGATAAGTGTAACACCACACAAATATCAACAACAAGAATGCCCCCAAGCCAACACAAATCATCACAAATCAATCCCTAACACAGCCCTCCTTGTCTCATCACGTGTGCAATAATAAAGTGAATTCCCGCCTTGTCTCGCCACACATGCATAATCATGTTCCCACCTTGTCTTGCCACATGCGCAACCCACATATATATATCCCGCCTTGTCATGCTGCATGTGCAAATATAAATAGGAACAACAACACGACAGAAACCTCGTGCAACCCTATATCAACAACCGCACGACAGAAACCTCGTGCATCACAATACAACAACCGCATGACAGAAACCTCGTGCATCACCACAAAAAATATAAAATCAACAATGAAAATATTACAAGGTACGACAAGTAAATCAATTTAAGAACCTTCGATCACAAGAAACAATGGAACTAGTTCACAAGGAATAACCATAATAAAAAATACTAGGCGTAATAAGAACAACTCGACAAGGAAGAAAATAACATGTAACAGTAGTCCCGCAATGTACAGTTCAACAACAAGAAACTAACACAAGTCAAATAATTCTAAATAAGGGCAAGTCCACTAAGGCAAAGGATTTCTAAGCTTCTTTTAAGTTTGGACAATTATGGGAGAGATGCAGCCAATTCAAATAAAGGTAGGCAGCGAGAAGGTCACCATAACCTCAACTAAGAGAGAACATTTACAAAAGGAACAACTACAATCTTCAAATAGAGATAAACAGTTATGGAAAGGATAATATAGCAATGGAAGAGATAACAATTTTCAATTAAGGCACGTAGGAATCAAGTAACAATAAGAGTGATCATGAAGCAATTGAATCTAATTAAGCAGGTAAAGGTGAGACTAGTAATTAAGGAACGTAATCATAACAAGAACAAATGCATATTCAATGAATACAAGGACCTAGGAACCCTAAGATGTCAATTTCCACAAGTAAGTCCAATCACGTACTCGTCACCTCGCGTACACGAACTACAATCAACATAGAAGACTCAAATCCTAAGGGGTAGTTCCTCCACACAATGTTAGACAAGATACTTACCTCAAAGAAGACAAACTGGTAATCTAAAATGAACTTCTCGGGTGAAAAGACCTCCGGACGGCTCAAATCTAACCAAATAAACTTCAAAGCACAAATAAAGCTTATAATAAACTACTCCAAATCATAAAGTCTCAATCTTTATAAAAATATAGAAATCGACCCCAAAAGTCGGCCCCCGGGCCCGAACCTCGGAACCTGACAAATTTCACAAAAACCGAACACCCATTCTGATACGAGTTCAACCATACTAAAATTATCAAATTTTGATACCATTTCGTCCCTCAAATCTTGATTTTTTATTTTGAAAACTATCTTCAAAAACCAAAATTTTCCTAAACTCAAAACACAAATTAAATGATAAAATGAAGATAAAGTCATGGATTATGTTAGATTCTAGGTGAAGAACACTTACCCTATCGATTTGCTTGAAAAAAAAAAATCCAAAAATAAGCTCCCAAAACCAAAGTCTAAAACTCAAAGTATGAAGAAAATGGCCAAACCTTCGACTTAAATGTTTCTGCCAGGACTTCTGCATCTGCGGACAAGCAACCACATTTGCGAGAAAGAGTTCGCATCTGCGAACTCAGCTAACTAGGAATGGGACCGCATCTGCGGATTTATAGCCACACCGCAGAAGCGAAAGGGGAAGTCACAGAAGCGAGATTCTTCGCAGGTGCAGTCGCTGGACCACAAAAGCGGTCTTCGCACCTGCATACCAGCCTCCGCAGAAGAGAGAAAGATCCCAGCCTTCATGATCAGAGAAGTGACCAGGCTCACGCAGAAGCGGAGCCACACCTGCGCTTCAATGTGTCGCAGGTGTGAAACACCAGAAACAGACCTGCTCAAAACTATGAAAAACATCCAAAACTCGTCCGGAACATGCTCGGGGCCCCCGGGACCACGTCCAAGCATACCATTAAGTTCTATAACCTAAAATGGACTCTCTCAGGGTCTCGAATTGCATCAAACAACGACGAAACTACGAATCGCACCATGAATCGAACTTATGAACTTCCAATTCTTCCAACTTCTAAAACTCGTGTCGAACCTATCAAACCAACCCGGAATGATGTCACATTTTGCAGACAAGTTCCAAATAACATAATGGAGCTATTCCAACTCTTGGAATTGCATTCCGACCCCGATATCACCAAAGTCAACTATTGGTCAAACCTCTCCAGTTTCCAAACTTCAACTTTCGCCGAAATGCTTCAAATCACCCTAGGGACCTCCAAAACCAAATCCGGACGCATGCCTAAGTCCAAAATCACCATACGAAGCTGCTCATGATCAAATGCTTCCAAATGAAACTTAAATTCTCAAAATGACCGGTCGGATCGTTATAATCCCGCGGCCTACATTACAACCGATTTAAGTCATACTTGATCTTTGACTGAATGAGCTCAATTAGTAGAGTATTCACTACGGGCAAGCCTATGATGCGTCTTCTGTGACACATGAAATTTGATTCAAAAAGTGAGTGAATTCTGTCTATCTTGAGTTCCTATTTGTTCTAAAATTTTATTGTGTGTGGAACTACTCTCTATTGTTTGTGTGCACACACATGGTTTCGGAAAGTAAGGCAAAGGTTGAGAAAAATGTGTGGTGATTTTGAGTCGAGTCTTGAGGCTAGGATGTTATGATATGGTGCTTAGTCTGCTTTAAATATTTTTGGCATGATATTTTAGGAAAGTTGTTTGATGAAAAGGTCGTCCCTATGTGAAGTGTAGTTTGATTGCTCGAGGATGAGCAATGGTCTAAGTGTGGGGTATGTGTCCAACTTCGGCTTGGAAATGATAGTTACGTCCGGACCCGTTTCGACATGGTATAAAACACAATATTTAGAGGACTTTTGACCTACGGAAAATTGTAAAAGCATTGGAGACTCAAAGCACAAGGATTTATCATTCTCTCGTCAACTCACCACTCGAGTTTGGATTGAATTCATGTTTTCTTATTATTCAACTTGATTTGCGACAATTTTTATTGATTATAGAGTAGTTTCCCTTAGGGTTTGACAGATATGGTGTTTTGATTTATATTTGTGGATTTTAACTCTAGTTCTTTGTTTGAATTCATTTATGGAGCTTTGAATTGTTTGCAACTTTATTCACCAATTTATTAATCGAAAGAGGAATATTTTGGTGATTATCTTTGCATTATTGTATTTGGTGTAATTCAGTGAATCTTTTAAGAAATTGAAAGAGCTTGTTGAATTGTTGATTAAATCAAGTTAGGAGAATATTTGAGAGACGTTTTCCTGAAGAGTAATCCACTAACACATGCTTGCATATTTTCACAATGCTTATATTAGTTCACCTCATAGAGTTAAGATTTAATCGAGAAAGGAGTCTTGTTTACATGTTTAACCTAATCATCGAGTGAATTCGTGAGAATCATTAGAACATTAGAGTTAAGTGAACTAGAATTGGATCCCAAAAAGCTATCTTGCACATATCCTGTCACGACCCTTATTTCTCCCATTGATTATTTTGATGTAGCTCAACTCTCATCTTTCTATGATCAATTGTTAATTGATTTAGTTTTCATAATTAATTGTAGTTATAAGTCATCTAAACCAAAGTGTTAATTATCTTGAATATCATTAAGCTAGAAATTACTTGAACATTGTTTAAATCGAATCTCTGTGGAGACGATAATTAAACTATACTATCTTTGATTAGCAAGTATAAAGTTCGTGTGTGTTTTACGTTTTTCATGTATATATTGGTTTAGGAATTTCCTATAAGACATCAAAAAGCCGGGAAGAATTCATGTTGGGCAGTTGTACCACCCCAGAAAATTCTGAAGTGTTTTAAGACCATTAAGAAGATTGACGTATGCTATTATACTAATTTAGTTATGAACAAGAATAATGATATGAAGAATATCAGTTGATAATGATAATATATATACGAGGTGTATTAATAATGATTTATGGTCTAAGAAGAGCCCTAAGGCTTAGTCAAGTTGGAAACTATATGATGAGCCAAAATTTCAAACGAGTTCGCATAAGACTTAACTTCAAACGAGCATAACTCTCAAGATATGATAAGTTATATGTTTATGACCTATCAAATTGAAGGTTTATGAGTCTAGTTTTCATTTATTTAAACAATTTGTAATTTAAATATTTCTACAATGAGTTATAGAGTTTTTAGCAGAAAGTGGTAGTGCAACTACTCAACAGGCTACGCAACCTGCATAGACAGTTTCAGATTTTTTCCAAGAGAAGGCCTCATGCGTAGGCTTTATGCATAGGCTTCGTAGGGAGGCTACACAGCTTTAGGGGTCATTTTAAAAGGGCTGAAACATGAGTTTATAGAGAGAATGAGTTAGTTTCAACTTGGAGTGAATTTCTAGAGAGAAAGAGGACTTCTACCATAGATAGATTTCGAGGTAAGTTATTTTGGTACAAGGATAATATAGAACATCATTGTGGTGATAATACTAATAGTATTATAGATCAAATCCATAGGAAAGGGGTTGAATCTTCAAAAATACCAAAAAGAGAAGTAGGAAAGGGGTAGGAAAAGAAATATTATAGAAACCCTAAGAGTGTCTTGAAAATGATAATTTGAACAAAGAAGAAGATGATCAATGATGAATTGATATAAATGGAATAATTTTGAGTTTCTAATGAACCAATAGACTTGATAATTTAATTAATGAACAAATTAAATGGGGAATTACCATTTGGATAAGATACAATACTAGTTCTTGAAATGGGTGTTCTTGAATCTAGGGTTTGTTGGAGAAGACAATAAATATTGACTTGATGATGTTGGGCCATTAATGACTCCAAATGAGTATTAAATGATAAGAATAAAATTGAATAGGCTAATGGGTAAGCCTATTGGATAATTTGGGATGGTTGAAGGCTTGTTGCCGGCTTGTGAAGCCTAATTGGATATTTATGAATCTTTTCGGATTTATTTTGATGTAGTTGGCATCTTTAATGGTAGATGTCGAATTGTTGGCAACATTTGAGCATTTTAATCACTTGGAGCATTGTAGTATTTTTGGAGCTTGAAGTTTGAGGTAAGTTGATTATGACTTACTCTTCTAGAGGGATTCTCTCTAAAAGCATATTTAAGTTAATACGTGAAATTATTTATATATGTGCATCTATGCTTGTGGGAACAAGGGGGAAGGATGTCACCACGCGTTTTTAAGTTTATTGCTTTTGAAGTGTCATGTGATTTTATATAAAAATTTTATTTTTAAAACTTCTTTGCAAGATGACACTTAAGGAAAACGTTATAAGTTTTGTTAAAACTTACGTGTTAATAAGAGTATAAACTATTTGAGTGCTAAAGATATATTTTCATGAAAAAGTATGTGCTTTGAAATTTGAAAAACTGGAGTAGCATGTATTTTAAAAGATTGATGTTAAATTGATAAAGACATTAACATGAAAAAGGTTATTCATTTGATTTTGTTCAAATGGTTTGGATTGGCAATGAAAATCTTGATTTGATAAAAATAAATCCTTTGAGGCTATTAGGCTATGAATCTAATTTTGATATTCAAATGTTTTGGGAGTTACTAGTGGAGACCACTGAGATAGGTTCGAACATTGAGTTCGTACCGTATAACTACACATGCCGGTCTAGGAACATATTCCAAGGTTAAGCCGAGGTTTGTGGGACAAAAGTCCCCCATTGAGAGGGCAAATAATCATTACTTAAAGTAATGAGGTTAAGTCGACTCGTATGACACTAACGGAAGCCGTCCAGACAAGTAGGGTCAAATACTTGTTGCTAGGTTAATCACCTAGTGGTTGTTTATTATGTCGGTATCGGAATAGTACTCCCGATAAAAGGTAAAGAAGACCTTCTTATGTTTAGGCCTAAGGAGCCGAAACTGATTTCAACGACTTAATGAAATTGAAATGATTTTGTATGATTTTTATTTAAAATCTTGGATTGATATAAATGTTCTAAAAATTTATATCATGGTTTATATTTTCTTTTCACTTGAAATGATAAAGAGCGTGATTTATTGATTGCTAATTACTTTATATAAATATTGGTTGCGTAGTTTTTGTAAAAATCTTGTCTTAGGAACTTGAATTATAAAGAGTTTATGATAGTTACTGAGTACTGTGGTGGTGTACTCAGCCCTCAGGGGCCCCTCTTCAAGACCCCACTTGCTTTACATGTTTCAGGATAAGGGGTATGTTACATGGCATGCATACATGGCTAGGATGACTCTCTTCCTAAAGTATACGGTGATGCATCACTCCTATTCCGTGGCAGCTATCATGTTGTCTTTATATTTTATTAGTCAGGCAGTGGCCCAAATATTGAGTTCTATTCTTGGTATAGAGGCTCCATAGACAATTGTGAAGAGTTGTAGTAATGAGGATGTACATCATAAGATATTTATTTTACTTAATCTCATTGTTATGATTACAAGAGGCTTCATGTATTGTTGAATTGGAAAAGATACGTCATTTAACTTGAAAATATATATGATTTTCAAAGAGCTTCCGCGGTTAAATTGATTTTTATGCATATGGTCTGGGTGCATCATATGAGTTGGTTTGCTCGAATCGGATAGTGCGTCGGGTGTCGGTCACGTGTATTTGGACCGTGACAGTAGTCCTACTAAAAGGGCTAAAACATTCTTTATCAAAAAATTCTTCATTTCTAAGGTTCGAATATAAAATCTTTAATTAAAGGTGAAGAGACTCCAACCGTCGTCCTTGACATCCAAAAAGTTCTCCATTTCAAGGGTTTGAATTTAAAATCTTTAGTTAAAGGTGAAGAGACTCCCACCATCCCTGGCCCCATATAGTTCTTTAAGTTACCTATATGATATATGTGATGCAACTACACCCTTTTTTCACTAATAAATAATGTATGCAATTATTCGGAGAGAACATGTTTTCAGTTAAAATAGCTCTCACACTTCTCCGCGAACCAGTTCTATCAAAGATATAACTACTACTATAGAGTATAAATTTGTTTTTTTTAATGAAAATAAAGGACTAAAATTATTGAGATGCTTAAAATGCCATAACGGATTAGTTTATTAAAGATTTCGTGATGAGAGGGCATTAGCTTAAAATGCCTTACCTCAAAAACGAAACCTTAACATAATGAGGACATATTAATTTGTTAAAAGCAAATAAAATTATTTGTATATATTATGCTTTATGAAGGCTTATCTCAAATTCAAACTCTCATACAAAAATAGAAGGCTGAAAAACAATCAACGAACCCTTTATTGCAAGTTGAAGTCATCCTTCAACAAGGATTAAAATGCAAATAAAAGAAAGAAAGAAAAAAAAGAGAGGAACTAGAGCAATTTCCAACACTCGTACAACTTAATATGGACACGAAGTCGAAAATAAACACTCCCTTCAAATGCATCAGTGCTCAAAGTGGCTATTCCTCTAGCCATGAAAAAATCACCAGTTCCACCAATTACTGAAATGTCTCGAGTTTTGTTCATTAAAGGGTCATGACCAGCAAAATTCAAGCTTCCTTTATAATCAGTATTATTGAACACAAAAGAGAAACCAAGCCAAGAACTAAAAGTGTCCATTTGATCGTAAAAATACATGCCTTGTGCCCTTCCAACTGGGGTTGAGTATAAATTATTGTCAAGTGTAATTGGATCATCAAACACAATTAAGTCCCCGAAATTGTTAGGACTTGCCATTATGGTCCTGTTTCCCCATTCTGGCGCGCCAACTATGGCTGAAGTTGCGTTCTTATAATTTTCACCATTGTAAACAATATCGTGAAAGTAAAATATCATTTCTTTACAAGGATCGCGAGCACCATGTGTGTAGCCTTGAGCAGAAATGGAGAGAAGAAGAATGCAGAGAAATGCAAATAGTAATTTAGAGGCCATTGATAGCTACACAAAATTTAAGAAAGAAAATTAAATAGCTCTTTGCTTTGTTACTCTTAGCTAGTCTCTTTATATACAGTTCTAAGCAAGTGTTTGTAAAATAAATTAAACTTAAGTTTTTGTTTTCTTCACCGAACTAAAATTAAAAGTACCATGCATTTGGAATTAGGATAGTCATGTTTCAACGTGATATATTTTTCTTGGTTTAATATAATTAGTGGAGTATATTGATCAATTTTTTTGACATTTAAGACTTGTTTCTATTTGTTGAACCTGCCTTAAGCTAACGCATAGGTAAAATATTGTAATTACTAAGGATCTAAACAACAGGCTTTAATCATTCATATTATAGGCATGATGTAAGAATAAAGATAAAATAAAGTCAAGATTCTTTGGTCATAACTTATTATAAGTAATTATTTGTCACAAAATCGTTGGGTTAGGAGAGGAAAATTTGATAATATGTAGTGCACGTATTCACTCCAGTATCTCAAATAATCGTGTTTTAACCTTTTTCTCATTCTAGGGTAATTAGTACGGGAAATTTACGTTAGGAAGTTGATTAGCTAAAATTTGGGTATGAAAAATTGAAGCTTTACATGGACATAATTTTGCGCTCGATCATTAACTTTTTCTTTCTTTTTGAATTGGGATAATTGCTAGTAGAAGATTTCAAATTCTTTTAAAATTAATTTTCAGTTAAGGAAAATGAAAAGTATTAGTACAACTAATTATTACCAATAAAGTATTTAAATTTAAGCTGCTAAGATGTGAAATTGTGAACTAATGTACAGAAGTTTAGGTTTGCTTTCGCATATAATTTCCCGACAAAGAAAAAGAAAAAGAAAGTTGACCAGACCTGAGAGGGTAACAAAAACGTAAAATCTAATACATAAAATACGCATCATTTTCTAAATGTTCGACGAGCGTTAGCATTTTTTTTTTAATCAAATAAGGTGGAGAGCACGACTTAGATGGTTTGGACATGTGAGTGAGAGAAGCACTGACGCTCTTGTAAGGAGGTGTGAGGAGTTGACACTGGAGGGCCTTAGGAGAGGTAGAGGTAGGCCGAAGAAGAGTTGGTGTGAGGTGATTAGGCATGACATGACGCAACTACATCTGACCGAGGACATGATCCGTGATAAGAAAGTGTGGAGGTCGAAAATTAGTATAGTAGGTTAGGTAGTCTAGATTATTCGTACCGATAGTGTTAGTACGTACTCTCGCATTTGGTTGTTCGTAGGCTTATTTGAATCTTTTTTTTAACACTATCTTGTTATAATTATTGTTATTATATCTTGTTGTGTATGCCGCTTTTACATGATTTTTCGGTGTTGTCCCGTTTTGTTTCTTGTTATTAATGTGGTACCTATATGCTTGCCTGAGCCGAAGGTCTATTGGAAATCCTCTCTACCTCCACAAAAGGTACGGATAAAATCTACATACATACTACCTTCTCCAGACCCCACTATGTAAGATTATACTGGGTATGTTGTTTGTTTTTACCAAACAAGGCTGAACTGAAAAGACAAAATAAATTAGCACTCCAACAAGCTAAGTAGGTTGGCTTATTCGTTGCACCATGGAAAACGTATAATACAGTGTCTAAACACAGGAGCAGAACTAGAATTTGGCCCTTGTGGATTCAGGATTTTGTAATTTTAAGTTACTGAATTTTAAATTATTAATTTATATATATTTAATGATTCTTAATATAAATATAGGGTATGAATTAAAATAATTAGATTCCGTCAAACCCATAACGTAAAAGTTAGCTTCTCCCCTGTCTAAACGTACAATTTCATGCAGGAAACAAGTGGTACATTTTTTAAATTTAATTTAATTTAATTTTTTTCTACATATGTTAAGAAAAATTTAATTTACATATACTGACAATAATTATAATTTAACTTGTTATAATAATGATATATGCTTTAAATTTTAGACGACTAGCTCTACTTAATTTAGATAATTATGTGTAGTTATTTTTAAAAAAAAATGATGTGATAGCATAAAAATACTTTTGTACTACCAAAAGTTAAACTCTATTGAGACCAAAATGTTATTCTCGCATTTCACTAGATAATTAGTCCGGCACTGTAATAACTCTCTTTAATTTTAATACATAATAATAATCGGCTCCCCAGGTGCCTTTATAAAAAAAAAAAAAAAAAAAAAAAAAGCCTTACAGTAGAATATTGGGTTAGGAATATGGAGCTTTCTCCAAATGTACTTGTCATGCTTTTTGCTGATGCAAGTCACGTTATATCATCTGAGTTATTCTTTCTTGGGACTTTTGGTATATATATATATATATATATATATATATATATATATATATATATA
>ML423262.1:0-109008 GCA_005239525.1 Nicotiana knightiana | reverse complement strand
TTTTTTATATATATATATATATATATATATATATATATATATATATATATATATATATATGTGAGAGAGAGATTTAAACTTGTTTACCCAGTTTTATCTAAGTTTTCATATTTAAAAGAAGTAACAAATTTTTTTTTACAAAATGCATACAAATTCAGTCAAAATTTACAATTTATCTACAACTTAAATACATATTTTTGTACAGAATCCGATCAAGAACAACAATTTACATACAATTCATATGCAACTTATATAAAATAATGTAACTTGTAGATAATTTGTATAGCGTTTCTACACTCGACATACAAAATATATACAATTTGTTTATGTCTTCTTTTTCGAGTTTCAATATGAAATTTCAACCAAAAACCACCTCAAATCTTCACAAAATTGTCTCAAAATTGAGATACAAACTCAAACGAATATTCTCAATCATTTGCAACAACACCCAATCCAAACAAAAAATAACTTCGTAAAATTCGAAAATCGGGATGTGCCATTCGGTTGTTGCTTGAGCTTATTCGAATTTATGCGCGTCAAAAATCCCAATTTATGTAATTGAATGAATTACTATGCGCGTCAAAAATTAGTTCTCTCTCTAAAACTTTTCCTCTCTACAACGGCTACTTAATATTTCCTGTAGTCTTAACGCGTCCTGCACACACTCCACTAGATGGAGCCGCCAGGAGGCATCCCACCGGCGCATACGATAGATCAGATTCACCCCATAGGTGAAACAACTCACAATGTCGATTCTAAGCTAGGAAAACTAACCTATGCTAACACCATCACAACTCCTTCAACATCTTCTCAGGTCCCCAATCCAAACTCGAATCGCCATGAAAAGGAAAAAGTGATAGTAAGGCATACGACTCAAAATGGCATGCCAACTGTGATTTTTCAAAGCTAAAGACTATTACGGCATAATGGCAGATTCATTTAAGTACACAATTGTGGGAAGATTTCTTTGACCACTCCCCCAAATTGACCGGATTAGGTCAAGATTTAAAGAAATTATTTCATTGAAGGGGACGATCAGAATAGGGTCTACGACAATCATAATGTTTTCATTGATATTCTCAATGAGGATGACTGGAAATCAGTATGGTTCAGAAGAGCTATCAAAATCGACAGGATGCAAATGTGGTTACAAAAGTGGTCTCCGAACTTCAAGCCAGAGGAGGATCTGCCAGTCGCTCCGGTCTGGGTTCTTCTCTAGCTTTACCGTTTCATATGCATTATTGGCACTACATAAAATAACTATTGAGCTCTGTACGCACGCCTCTTGCTCTAGATGCTGCTACAATTGGTAGAACAAGGACTAGTTTGACTAAGATTAGAGTGGAAGTAGACCTATTAAAACCTCTGCTTCAAAACGTTTTTGTGGGTCAAGAATATGATGAATCGCCGTTAAAAGGATATACCCAAAAATTAGAGTATGAAGGCTCAAAAATATTATAAACACTGCCGGAAATTGGGTCACTACATAGTCAATTGTAGGGCTCTTGAAAATAAAAAGGCTGATCAAGCTACGGAAGAGGGAGATAGAGATGAGATTATAAAAATGAGCATGAAGCACATTCTATGAAGAAGATGATGAAGAATAACAATGATGGCAAAGAGGACACTATTCAAGTGGATTCTCACAGTGTTGACAATGATAAAAAGAAGTAGGAAGAGGGGAATGAAAATACAAAGACCATTAGCAATAAAGAAGGAAAAAACATGAAGAAAAGAAATAAGAAGAAGAAAACCAAAAAGATGCCGAAGAAGAAAAGAAAAGTAAGATTCAAACCTGCCCAGAACACTAACAAAAAGAATGATGTTTCTATATCGACGATAAAAAAAAATGATCAGTCTATAGTTGCGATTAGAGACAGTATTCAGAATCAAAAAGCACTTGATATGCAAGAACATGAGAGACAAGGAAACATTAATGAAACTTGCAGGAATGAAAGGCTAGAGAAAGAGGAAGCTCCTAATATAAAAATGGAAGATGTCAATCAAATGTCTGATAATAAAGATAATAGCAGGGAGGAAGAAAGAAAGGCAGAGGAAATGCACAAGCATACAACCTGTGCCTCAAGCTCCTCTACTGTCCCAACAGAGGTAAGAAATCAACCTAGAATAAATTTAGTTGTTGATTTGGATGGCAAAGAGTGGGATCGGGATACGAATGAGAGAAATATTAACATATTCAATATGAGCTCCAAAAGAGATAGCGACACAGAGGATGAAAACATAGAGGAAGTTTTAGAAAGTCAAAAAGTGGATAACCAATACATTGCTGAAAGAGGGAGAAGTGAAACTCGAAAAAGTGGCAAAGGCCAAAAAAATAGAACACATCCTTCTCAAAGAAGGAAACAAAGAGAGGAAAGCACCCCAAATTGTTCTTATGATTAGTGCAATCTTCTGGAATGTAAGGGGGGTGAGGTCCAAAAAATCCATTCACAGGCTTAAAAGGCTGATTGACATCGACAACACGTAATTCGTAGTTGTATTTGAACCTTTTATTACTAAAGAAAAGGTAGATGGATACAAGAGATTCTTAGGGTATCAACATTGCCATTCTAATGGTAATGGCCAAATTTGGTGCTTCTGGAATTCATACAACAATAAAATGATCTTCACAGAAAGTGAACAACACATTACCATCAAATTGGAGAAAGCTATTGGTACTCAAGGTAGATGGATGCACCTTGGAGTATCGGGGGAGATTTTAATGTGATCCTTGAACCAAGTTAAAAAATTAGGGGGTAAACCTCATGGAATGTACAAAAGCTTTAGTTTTCAAAATTGTATGGATAGTTGTTGAGTTACTAATATTGGTTACTCAGGTCCAAACTTTACTTGGTGCAATAACAGGAGACCCAGGAAGAGAATTTGGAAAAGATTGGATAGAGTCTTTGTTAATGATCTATGGAACAATTTGTTTCAAAGATGTTCAATTAGGAATTTGGCAAGGACTGGATCTGATCATAGACCTTTGCTCATGAAGGATCTTTATGCCAACTATAATTGCATTAAGCATTTCAGATTCCTTAACCGTTGGATTAATCAGCCTAGTTTCTATAATATTGTTAAGAAAATTTGGAATACAAAGATTATGGATAATCCTATGTGAATCTTGCAATCCATGCTGAAGGCTCTCAGTAAGAGATTAAAACAATGGTCCAGGGAAGACATTAGTGACATTAATGAGGCTGTTATCAACTGGGAGGAGAAGCTTCAATATTTGGAATATAAAGACATCGAAGACAACACCGAGCAGAGTAGAGAAAAAGTGAACAATGCCCATGCCGAATATATTAGATGGCTGAGTATCTAAGACTCTCTTCTCAAATAGAAATCTAGGATAAAATAGTTTGAAGATGGCGATAGTAATACTAGATACTTTCACTGCATTCTCAGGGAAAAAAGGAGGAAGCAACATGTAAACAGAATTAAGAATCATAAGGGTAAATGGATTATGGGTGATGAGAAGATCTCCAAAGTTGCAGTCATGCACTTCAATTCCCAGTTCAACTTACCAACTCCTAACCTCAACCCCATTATTTTAGAGTGTATTCCTAATTGTATTAGTTAGGAGGATAACTTACGTCTGAGAAAGTTGCCCGATGAAGCTGAAATCAAAAATACCGTATTGAGCCTGAGTGATTTTAGCAAAGCTGGTCCAGATGGATATAATTGAGCATTCTTCTATAATTGCTGGGATATTATCAAAGAGGATGTCATTGCATTTGTTCTGGAGTTCTTCAAAGGGAAAGGTTTGACTAAATTTTTCTCTCATACTTGCTTAGTTTTGATTCCCAAAATTGATACTCCTTCTTGTTTTTCAGATTTTAGACAAGTTGTTTGTCTACTTTTTCTAACAAAATCATCTCTAAAATTCTTTCTCTAAGGCTAAACCCCCTCTTGCACAAATTAGTTTCTCATAATCAAAGTGGTTTTGTGAAGGATAGACTAATCTCCGAAAATATTTTACTGGCTCAAGAAATTATTCACAAGATTTCTGATAGAACAAGGGAGGTAATGTTGTTATTAAGCTTGATATGGATAAGGGCTATGATAGAATGACATGGCCTTTTTTTATTTATTTTGTGTTAAGTAAATTTGGTTTCTCTAAATACTGGATAGACATGGTTTATAATTTGATTTTGAATGTATGGTATTCGATCATTATTAATGGATCTAGACAAGGGTTTTTCTCTTCCTCTCACGATATTAAACAAGGTGACCCCCTTTCCCCTTCTTTGTTCATTATAGCAGCCGAGGTTCTCTCCAGGTCTCTTAATATTTGTATAGTCATCCTGATTTCACCCTTTTTCTATGCATGATAAGGTCCCCAAAATTAAACATTTAGCCTATGCAGATGATATTGTTATTTTTTTGTAGTGGTAATTCTGAAACTATTAATCTTGTTATGAAGCAAATTGGTAATTACGAGAAAAGCTCTGGTCAATTGGTTAATAGAAACAAGAGTTTTTTTCTCACTTCTCCTAAGACTACATCTAACAGGATTAATAGAATTAGGAAGTGCTATGGTTTTATGGGTAAGAATTTTTCTTTTAATTACCTTGGTTGTCCTCTATATATGGGTAGAAAAATGATTTAATTTTTTGACATCTTGATTAGTAAGATAGTGAAAAGACTCAATGGTTAGCATGGCAAGCTTCTGTCATGTGGAGGTAAAGTTGTGTTGATTAAAAGTGTCCTTCAATATTTTCTCATTTATAAATCTGCTATGTCCCCCCCTAAAACTACTTTTAAATTAATTAAAAAATATGTTGCTAATTTTTCCTAGGGTAACTCTATTGAGCATAAAAGGTACCATTGGAATTCCTGGAATAACCTCACTATGCCTACAGATGAGGGTGGTATTGGTGTTAGAAAGATGGAAGAAATCAGTAATATGTTGGCTATGAAAAGGTGGTGGAGGATCAGGTCCACATCATCTCTATGGGGAACATATGTTAGACATAAATATTGTATTAGATCTCATTTGGTTTTGAAACAATGGGCTACTGGAAACTCACATGCCTGGAAACATGTTCTTAGTATAAGAGGCATTGCACAGAAGCACATAGTCTGGCGAATCAATTCAGGCTTAAGCAGCTTTTGGTGGGACAATTGGACCTTAAAAGGTCATCTTGCAGGTTTAGCTTATACCACTAGGAAGAGCCATAAAATCTTGGTGCGTGAATTCATCACTGAGGGAAGGTGGGATGTTAGAAAGCTGAAGAATGTCCTTCCAGAGCATCTCATAAATCATATCCTTAACATTGACATTGGAAATAAAGACAAAGAGGATAAGATTTATTGGGACCTTATGGAGAATGGCAAATACTCCAACAAGACAGCTTGGCATCTGGTAAGAAGCTCTAGACCTAAGAAACAACATATTGGTAAGATTTGGAATTCGTATATTCCTTTTAATATGTCATTCTTGGTTTGGAGACTTTGGAAAGGGAACTCCCCTTTGATGAAGTTATTTCTAGGTTTGGGAGACAGATTATTTCTAGGTGTAACTGTTGTGAGAATCCTGCCTATGAAAATATGCATCATGTTTTCATAGAAGGACATGCGGCCAGATATGTGTGAAAATTTTTTGGCTCTCAACTTGGAATTAACTATCACCCCCACCCTATTAGATATATGTTAAACACCTGGTGGCAAACTAAGTCTGTTAATGACGTACATAAACTAGTGTTAAATATTTCTCCTATTATCATATGTTGGGTACTGTGGAAAGAAACTTGTGCTTGCAGGTATGGAGATCAAAAGAAATTCAAATTCTCTACATTGAAGAAACAAATCAGTTGGAATGTGAAAACTGCAGTCAACAAGGCCTATCCTAATTGTAATCTCAAGTTGCCTTGGCATAATTTTTGCGACACTCTAGTAAGGATGCATCCCAAACAAAATTCCATGGTAGTGCAATGGCAAAAACCAAAAATTGAAACTCTGAAGCTAAACACAGATGGAAGTCTTAACAAGAGTGATGGAAGGGCTGGACTGGGAGGTGCATTGAGGAAATACAATGGTGACATTATCATGGAATTCTCATTCCTTTATAGTTGCAACAAACACAATCTTGCAGAAGCTTATGCAACATTTTTTGGAATGACCTGGTGTATACAAAATGAGTATACAACTTTCACTTTAGAGATGGATTCACTCTTGCTAGCTGATATTTTAAGGGAGGAGAAGGAGACTAATTATACGATGGTTCAGATCATTGATAAGATGATACAAATGAGGCACAAGGAAAATATACATATCAACCATGGCTACAGAGAAGCCAACCAACGAGCTGAATGTTTAGCAAAATTGGCGGCCAAAACTCAGACCAGAACTTACTACTTCTCTAGTCAGCAACTTCCTAAAGGCGCTAAGGGCCCCTTTCACCTGGACAAAAGCCAAATACCGAGTATTAGAATCAAGTATGACAAGACTAATTTTTTTGTAAGCTAAGATTTTTGTTGGTGGTGGCAGGTGAATTTGTTTTATATTATCACCTCGCCATATCTTTTGAAGGATAATCTTTATCCTTGTGTTGTATTAATGAGAACCATCGTTTGATTAATGCAACACTCCCAGATAATGGAGATTTAAAAAAAAAAAAAAATTTCAAAGCTTTTTAGTGGTTATCGATAGAGGTTTTAATGGATTAACATAGTTTCAAATTCAATCTGCTCGCTTCTAATTAATACTATTTTATTTATTGATTCCAAAAAGCTAAAAGAACTATAACTAAAATGATTCTCTTCATCAGAGCTAGTTTCTTTCTTATTTACTTCCTCATTTTCATAGATCTGAATCAAGAACTTTGCTAGGTACTAATCTTTTTCTTTTTTTCACTTCACATTAGTATCATTTCTTCAGTTAATCTACATGAAGATATTAATATAAGAATATTGATAGAGAATGTGTGTGTGTGTGTGGGAGAGAGAGAGAGAGAGAGCAAAGAGTGAATTTCCTATTAAATTCCTAATATAAGGAATACTCTTTTTTTGAGGATAAAAAGTGCTTATATATTAATAATAACTAGGGTACGTGACCCAGTGAACTGTCGTCACTACACATGCCTCGATGGGCTATAGTTATGCCTTATAAAGCATTGTCATTACCTAATGCAGCAATATTACAACACATAAAAGTTGAACATTTTCTTACATAAACAAAATCATCCTGATCTTTGTGATAGACATCTATTACAAATTCAGGTGGTAAAACAAAAGTGCATAACTTATTATAGCTATAATAGATGTGCTACCATGTTCCCTTCGCGAAAGCTATGCCTCATTGTGATCTCTCCTAGTAGCAGTACCTTCTCCATTAACCACCTGCATTCATAGATCAAATCATTGTAAGTTGGGTAATCACCATGGAGAAATCGTATAACTTCCGTGGCATCCGTCTCTACTTCAACTGGGAAGATTTTTTCCGTGATAATTAGTTGAAGTGCATGCTGTAGTGCTTGTAATTCCTCTTGGATTGGTGTTGTTGCATGGATTTTTGTGAGATAGCCCATTCTCTATTGGCCTTTGTTGTTACGTATGGCTCCACTGATTCTCCCTTGTAGACAATTGCTCCTAAAGGCACCATGAATGTTGATCTTGTACCAACCTTTTAGAGGATCCTACCACTTAACATTAATGATTATTTTTATGTTATTAGTTGTTGCCCTAGACGTTAATAGATTGTATTCAATAGCTTGGTCGATAACTCTTTTAGTATTAATGTGGTTAGTGGTATTGTTTTGGTTGTTGTGATTTCTATTGTTCCAGATGGCCCATAGGGCGAACAGAAATATATCTTCCCATATGATGTATTTATTGATCATAGTGGGATTTTCATTCCTGAGGTTATCAACCTAGTATATTCTATGCATTTGGTGATTGGTAGTCACTCCCATTGATTGCCAAAATATTTGAGTAATGCTACATTCCCAGAATATATGGATTAGTGTCTCATTGATGGTTTTGCATATTTGGCAGTTAGGGTCTATATTAACACCAATTTTTCTTAAGTAAGCTCTACTAGGAAGACGTTTATGGTAGCATTTCCATAGAAAAAAGTTAATTTTGTTAGGACATTTGAGGTCCCAGATCCAATTGAAAATGAGGTTTGTAGATGTTTGGTCATCAAATTAGCTTGTAGCAAGAATTTATGGAGAATACACCACTAGGATTTATACTCCATATGAGATTATTGGGAGGAGTAATATGCTTGTTGGGGTTTAAAGTATTGATGTTGGTGGTAATGCTTTGGGGGAGATCAAAGGAGATTTTCCTGAGGTCCCAAGACTCTTTATAAAAAATATCCTTAATTTTTAAACAATCTTCATTAAGATATAAGGGGCCTATAATGTTACTTCGAAGGTTAGCAATATTTGGGTTCCAGTTTGTGTTCCAGATATTCAGATTTTGAATCTTGGTTTGTTGACCATCTAATGCCCTTATTACAAATAGTCCATCCAAGTGTTTGGACCATTCTTCGTATTTCTACTTTTCCCATATAAACTAATAAGTACTTTAGCCCAAAAATAGGAAGAATTATTAAGAATTCTCCGGGCTAAGCTGGTTAATAGGGCTAAGTTCTTTGACTTAGCTTTCTTGATACCTAGGACACCTAGAGATTTTGTAGTAGTAACAGTGTTCCACCCAATTAAGTGAAGCCTTTTCTTTTCCCTCATAGTGCCCCATAGGAAGTCTCTTTGTATTTTGTCTATTTCCTTTATGGTTTTGGTCTGTAGAAAAGAAATTTGCTTTAGGTGAGTTGGTATGGTATTGAGTGTAGAAGCTACTAAGGTGAACCTACCTACCATACTTAACCACCTAGCATTCCAATTGTTTAATCTAGCACACATTTTATCGATTAAAGGTTGATAATCCTTGTGCTTAGGGTTAGTGTTTAGTATGAGAAA
Organism: Nicotiana knightiana; assembly: GCA_005239525.1. Taxonomy (NCBI): domain Eukaryota; kingdom Viridiplantae; phylum Streptophyta; class Magnoliopsida; order Solanales; family Solanaceae; genus Nicotiana; species Nicotiana knightiana. The sequence continues at coordinate 100,079 of ML423262.1, read as the reverse complement.
ATATAAGTATGTACCAAAAGTATTACTAATTTTAATATCAAAGATACCTGTAGCTAGGTCTTTAGTAGGTTCTTTGCAGTTCTTGGACACAAATAGCTTGGATTTTTCTTTATTGATATTTAATCTAGAGAGGCAACAAAAACTCTCCATGCTTCTCCAAATTGTTTTGAGTGTTTTTGTATTGGCTTGACCCATTAAAGTGACATCATCAGCAAATAATAGGTGGGTAAAGGGGGACTTCTATGATTTAGTTTGATAGGATCCCAATTCCTTGTATCTACTTGATTATCAATATTTTTTGAAAGCATATCCATGCATAATATGAATAAGTAAGGGGACATAGGGTCCCCTTGTCTAATACCCCTTGTAGGATAAAATTCTTTTGTTTTGTTACCATTAACCATGATGGAGATGGTACTTGTAGTGATGCAGCTAAGAATTAGGGCGGATATCTTTGGAGGGAAATTAAAATTTTTTAGAGTCCTGTAGATATATGACCATTCTATTTTGCCGAATGCCTTTTCCAGATCAATCTTAAGGATTAAACTTTCCCTTCCTTTGGTGGAGTTGAACTTTTTTATTACCTCTTGGATAATAATAGCATTGTCACTAGCCCGCCTATTTTATAGGAAGCTATCTTGTTGAATATTGATTAGGTATTGTAGGTAAGGCTTGATTCGATTAGCAATGACTTGGGTTATAACCTTGTAAATTATGTTGCACAGGCTAATAAGCCTAAAATTTTTCAGGTTATTGGCATTGCTAAATTTAGGGATTAAACATAGGTAGGTTTTGTTAATGTCATGAGGCATTATTTTTGTGTGAAAATTTTTTTGGCAAAGATTTATGACCTTACTTCCTATAATGTGCCAAAATCTTTAGAAAAAGAATGGGTGTAACCCATCAAGGCCTGGGGCTTTGTAAGGTTTAAAGGAGAAAATAACTTTTCTTATTTCATGATTTCTTAAGGGTTTATCTAGGCTCGAGAGATCAATATTAAAAAAACTAGCCTTGTCCTTTTTAACAGTTGACCAGCCAGTTTTTTCGTGGGAGGTAGTAAATATGCTTGAGAAGTAATTTGATGTATGGTCTATTAGGGAGATTTGGTCCTCAATCCAATTTTTAGAGTTATCTTTGAAGAAGACAATGTTATTCCTCCGTCTTTTGTTGGTGGCTTTAATATGAAAATATTTTGTATTAGCATCACTGTCATTTAACTAATTAACCCTAGATCGCAATTTTCAGTAGTCTTCTTCCTGTTGTAGTATGGTATTATAGTCTTCAATGAGAGTTGATTATAGATTTCTAAGGTAGTGTCTAGTTGTATAGCTAGGCGAATTTTGAATTCCATCAATTCTTTTCAAACTTTTCCTTTTCTTCGCAAAAATATTACCGAAGGTATTTTTTCCCATTCTAAAACATTATTTTTAAAAAACTCTGCACTTTCTACTAAGTCTTTATTTTCTCAACTATGTGACACAATCCTAGTAAAATCCGGATGGTAACACCAAAGGTTTTTATCTTAAAGGGCCTATCATAACTTGTGCTAGTTCTATTGTTAAGGTTGATGAGAAAAGGGAGGTGAGTTACGGTGACATTAGGAAAAACTTGTAACCATTCTTCATTAGAATAGACCCTATCTAATCTTTCCATGATTAGACCATTTTTTCTTCTACGATAGTTGGACCATGCATATTTACATCCCTTAAATCCTAAATCCACTAGGTTACATTCATTAAGGCAGTCGATTAGTGACTTGGCCTGTTTTTGATTTATGATTCTGCCACCAAATTTATCCTCGGAATTCACAACTTCATTTAAGTCACCCCCAATCAACCAAGGTCCTTTTTAGTAATCACATACAGTTCTTAGATTATTCCATAACATGTTTCTAGCTATTATGTCATTGCTAGCATAAATTGAACTAAATAACCAAGAGAGTTTTTTAGGTTTTACCTCAATCATTGCATGTATTGCCTTCCCGTTCCTAGTGAAGTTGTTGACGGTCACCATGTCATGATTCCATAAAATAACTAAACCACCAGCTTTCCCAACCGCAGGAACCTCAATCAACTCAGTGAAGTTAAATTTTCTCTCGGAGAGAAGTATGACTTGCCATTTTGGTCTCCAACAAAGCAACTAGACATGGCATGTGGGTGTCCATAAACTCACTAAAGTGCCTCCTAAAGTTGGCATTGTTAGCTCCTCTAACATTCCAAATTATAAAGTTGTTTGGTTGATTCATGGAGTGGTTATTGATTGGGTTGGTGTTGTGATTCCTCCTGAGTGAGGGAACTATTATCACTATCTTTTTCTCCACTATAGGATCATGTGGAGGTCTTATGTCTAGTGAGCACTTCTAAAGTGTCACTGGGCAGCTGAAGATAGACTTCCTGTCTAGCATCTCCTTGAATATGAGTATTTTTACCTCGCTTAGGCTTGAAAATGCTATTGATGGTTCCCCCAAGTGTGACAAGCTGTCGACCTATTCTCCTTCCTCTTGGAGCCCTTCCTGATTTTTCATGTTTGGGGTTTGTGCTAGGTCATGCATTGGATCTAGTTGTGTATCTAGTTGTTGGTTTTGCATGTATTGTGCAGTCCATTGAGTGAAGATCGGATTCAATAGCATTAGTCTTCCGAAGCAAAGAAATGAAGATTTAGAGGTGGATTTTGTGGAATTTGTTGGTTGGAGTTTCTTGGTATGTTCCACATGTGTTGCATGGTATTCACTAGGTTTTGGTTCATCGAGGGTGCAGTGGTTGCAGAATGTTGTTCATCCACATTTAGTTGATTTAATTGTTCATGACAAGGGTCATTCCCTTGGATATTAGTTGTGCAAGATAATGAGTGTTTTGGATTATCAATATGAACTCCTGTCCATTGATCACCATGTTTAAGGACACTACATGGCCTTGAAGGCCTAGTTCCACCCACGATTGTGGCACATGGTTCGGTGGATTCGGAGGTTGGGCATAGATCACATGATTGGAGGGAAGATGAGGAGGTAGGAGTGGGAGGTTGTTCATGGTTTGTTGTCGAGAGAGGTGGTACAATTGGATGAGTCAGTACCTTCTTCTTAGTGTTAGTGAAGTTCTTGGCATTTTGGAGGTGTTCTTGTATTATATGTGGGCTGCCGTCTATGAGATTGGGAGGGTTTGTAATGATTGTATATATTTGCATGGTATTTGAGGGAAGTAGCGTGAGGGATTTATCCAAATCTTGCATGAATATGGCCTCCGCCACTTGGCTCCTATTGTCTTCCATGTGTTGGATTGTGGATTGGGTGGAAGGGAGGAATTTTGCATGTAGGTTATTAGTAGTTAAGTCTTTATTAGTAGGGCAATTATTGTTGATAGAGTAATTGTTGTTCTCTTGGTATGCCCGATTGGTTTGTGTGAGATTTTTTTCCAAATCAATTTTCTTAAGCACGAGATTTAGGCAATCATCATGGCAAATAGAGTGTGCCATGTTATGGACACTTGTAATGTGTTGTGTCTTTTTATCATGCAAATTTTAGGAGGTTTTATTAATTTCTTTTTCATTATTTTCCAAAACCTCGTGCTTTCCTAGTGGATTAACAAAACCACTATCTCCTCCAGAGAATAGATTTTTACTTTGATTTTGAACAATTTTGACCTAGTCATCAATGTTGTCGACTGAAAATTGATTTACTACTGCATAAGGGTTAGCAAGAAGTTTTTTGTTGATATAATTTAAAGGCTGCGTGTTAAGATACTTACCAGATGAAGAATCATAGATGCGAGCATTAATACCTGAAGCTATTGATGGGCTAGCCATATCTTTGGACTGGTTGGCTGCTTTTGATTTGCCTTTTTTTTGAAAGGAAACCGCCAGCCACTCCTGAGCAGTTTCTTGCATGGGTTGTGGTGTCTCCAATGTTGGTTGATCTCCCTTTTGCTTGATTGGTTGAGGAGAGAATGAGCAACTTTGGCATGTACGTCCCAACCTGCCACATGCTTTGCATAAGATATCAGCTCCTTCGTGTAGGATAGGTTTCTTATGGTGCCAATCATTATGAAATTTTGAACTGGTTGCTCCAATGGTAATTCCACACAAGCCTTGCATATCATCCCCGTAATGTGGCTGATGTACATGCATCCATTTTGTAATTTGCCAATGCAATTTCCTATTTTTGTTAGAATAGTTTCATCGTAAAATTCCTTGGGAAGTTGTGGTAGTCGTATGATCGTACCCATACTGTAGTGTAGCTTTGTTGTGCTTCTTTAGCTACAAAATTGGACACCCATTTTTGTACTGATAGGACAAAATCATTGATGAACCAAAGTCCATTTTGTAGTATCTTGGTCATGTTTTCCTCCTTAACCAACTTAACACTATAGTAATCTTCTCCGAGATCAATTAGTGGAAAGTTTTCATTTGTTTTCCACAAGTCTTGAATTTTCTTTTTTAGATAGTGATGCACTAGACATTTGCCCATGAGTTTTATGATGACGGAATATTTCCAAGGATTGTACATGCGTTTTCTGTTGTCATCCGTTATGATTATTTGTTTCATTTTGTGGGACAACTCCACTGGTTCCATGGCTTCCAGTACTGATGATTGAAAGTCCATTGGAATTGTTTGTGTGGTGTTAACGGAGAATTCCTCTTGAAGTAGTTTATCCTTGTAAGATAGTGTATTAGGGGTTTGTAGTTTGATTATATCAGGGGGTTTTGGTGAATTGGATTTTGGTTTCCTGATTGTTCTTGTAGTGAGAGGTTACTCATTCTCTCTCTTTTTGAGCCCTGAATTATTATTTAAAGGAATACTCATTAATACTAATTTGTATATAGTTGGTAAATCGTATATCACTTGTAATTAAGTTAAAACATAAATAGTCACTACTAAAAAAATCAGGTTTTGACGATGGACAAATTCTATAGCTAAACAGAAAAATGCGTCGCTAATCTCATTTAGCGACTGATTATCAAGAAATTATGTTAGTTACGAGCGTTTTAGCGACAACGTTCGTAGCTAATTTCATATGTTGTTGTAGTGAGTGAGGGTAAATAATTTTCTAACGTAGTAGATATAGGTTAAAGTCCCTTCTTTCAATTATTATCGATTAAACATGAGCAACTTTACTAATTAAGGTCAAAAAGCTAAGTACTGATTGATTAATTCAAATAATAAAAAGAAAATATCAAACGTCATTGAAAAAACAAGAAATTTTCGTTTTTATTACCAGAGGGAAAATTGAAAATTCCAGTTTTTGATATTCTGAGGTGGGATTACAGTAAAGTCATATAACTAATTTTGTCACGTTTAAGTAACTGTCTTTTACAATTATAACAGTAAAATCGTAAATTTTACCTATTATAACAGTAAATTAGTCACCCAGACGGCTTGACGAGTGGGTTTTGTTTTTATAATATGTAAAATATTGTGTACTTTGAGGTTATGTATAGGAAGTCAAAATTTCAGTTACTTTAACATAATAAAAAATAATATCCCATCGATTTTAATGTTATAGTGAGTAAAATTTAATAATTTTAAAATAATTTTACCCTTTATATTCTTCTACTTCTTCTCCAACTCTTCTTCTCCTCTTTTTGTTATATTTACTATCTCGTACTTAATCTCCATGTTTTTCCTTAAGAGCCCTTCTTTTTCCTTATTTGCTTCATCATCTTTACCCAATTATTGAGTGGTAAGTGCAAATTATTTCTAAATTTACTGTTATTTTTCCCCGAATGATCTTCTTTTAATTTATAGTTGGCTTTTCAAGCAAAAAAGGAAGTAAACTGTTTATATAAATTTGCCATTTTCTTTTCTTTTTGCTGATATTAAGATTTATCATTTTGTGGAACTTGACGTGCTTTACCTAAATCTGCACATCTAATTCTCTTAACTTCTTCTCAGCGTGTCAGTCTTAATATTGGATATATTTCCATAATTTATGCCCAATTTTTGTTTATTAGAACATTTTAATAGTATCAAGTCATGCAAATCCATCCTAACGTGTGAACAATTGAATATGATACTAAGTCATTGCCAATTTGTCATGACTCATTGAACCATTGAACAAAATACGTAGAATAAAGATAATGCCAAGTTATGTCAGTCGACATAATTTGTAAACAATTGAACAAAACAGGTACAAAGATGTAACGATCCAAAATCTAACTAGTCGTGATGGTACTTAACCCAACTCGTTAGGTAAGTCAACTAATAGCTATCCAATTCCAATATTTAATAAGACAATTAAGTATAAGAAATTATCTGAATCTTATACATTTTTCAAGGACCGGTAGTAAAAATGATGAGCTTCTAAGATTAGAATTTACAAAGCTGGTAAGAAATAAATACATCATCTGTTCGAAATGTACATAAACATATTTTTATAAATCTAAGGCTACCATGAACAAGAGGTAACTATAAGCAGAACGCAGGTACGTCTTCAATTCCAGCTCCCGTCGATCACAACAACATCAACATCTGCACGCAAGGTGCAGAAGTGTAGTATGAGTACAACCGACCCCATATACTCAATAAGTAACAAACTTAACCTTATCTTGAAAATAGTGACGAGCTGGAACAAAGATTGGGTCCAACACCAATAGCCAACAATAAATCATAACAACGTAAAGCAAGTAATAAAAGAAGTAACTCAGAGATAGAATGCTCAGCTTAATCATGATTTCTGAAAATAGTTCTGCCTTCCAAGTCGTTTACCGAAGTTGCCAAAAATATGAGTAAGTTTGAAAACTGCAGTTTTTTCCAAAAATCCTTTCAACAATAAATAAGGTGTTTCATTTTCTTTTTAGCTAGCAAGTGTAAAATACATCTCTATGCCCATACGCCAACATGTGTAAGAAGTCATGAATGACGTGATGCCGTACATCATGAGGAAAATAAATCTATATGCCTGTATGTCAAGTGTTCATGTCAAATGCGATGCAACTCAGTTATAACCATATGCATACTTTCAGAGTATCAATTCACTCAGTCCTCCTAGTCACTCAGTCCTCGCAGTCACTCATCCCTCACAGCTACTCAGCCCTCACAGTCATTCTGTCCTCCCAATCACTCAGCACTCGGTACTCGCACTCAGTAGGTACCTGCACTCACTGAGGGTGTGTACAGACTCTGGAGGGGCTCCTTCAGCCCAAACACTATAACAAGCCAATCATGGCATAAATCAGTAAAACATACTGCGGTGTACATCCCGATCCCATAAACATCCTCACCATCAGGCATAGGGCCTCACTCAGTCATCAATCTCTCCAGTCTCTGGGGCTCTCAATGTCATGAAAAATCACCCCAAAAATAATGATGTGATGTATCAATAAATGGCAACAGAGCCTGAGATATGATATGCATATGACTGAGTATGTAAATGCAATGTAAGCAGGTAACTCAACAACATAAATGACCTCAGTGGGTCCCAAAAGGATAAGCATGTAGCCGAGACATGATTTCTAACATGGGTCACAACTCAATAGCTCTAATACGTAGAGATTTCATGGTTACAGATACGATCAGGTAACTACACAGTACCACAAAAATAACAGAGTCACTATCCACATAGTGCACGCCCACACGCCCGTCACCTAGCATGTGCATCACCTCAACACCAAGACATAACACGTAATCTCGAACAAGCCACTTCCAATACCGAGAAAGTCAAGCGATGCTCCAAAAATTCCACCTCACGTGTACTGACCTCCGAACGGCTCAAAACTAGCCAAAAACAACTCGAATACATCAAATAATGCCAAAAGAAACAAAACCCATCGATAAATGTTGAATCTTTAATCAAAAGCCCAAAATCATCCAAATGTCCAACCAGGGCTCATACCTCGGAACCCAACAAGACTCACAAATATCTGATAACCCATTCAATTACAAGTCCAACCATACTAGGTTCACTCAAATCCGACTCCAAATCGATGTTCAAAAACTCAAAAATTCACTTTATGAAACTTTAGGCTAAAACCCTTAATTCCTCTTTAAAATGAATCATCCAAATGCCAAAAATAAAGATAGATTCATGAAATAATATCAAAATCAAGTGTAGAATTCTTACGCCAATCCTTGTGATGAAAATTGCTCAAAATATTACCTTAATCCGAGTCCCACATCTCAAAATATGATAAAAGAACCAAAACCTCAATTTTTATAGCTTCTTCCCAGCAGATTCCGCATTTACGGACAAGTGGCCACATCTGCGACCTTCACTTTTGCGGGAAAAGACTCGCATTTGCAAGACATGCCGCTTCTGCGATTGTTATTTCCGTATCTGCGATCGCGCTTCTGTGCCTGAAAAACTGCTTCTGCAAAGCCTCCTTAGCCAGCTCTCACCTCGATTTTGCGATTGCATTGTCGCTTCTACGGCCACCGCACCTGTGCAAATTCAATCGTAGGTGCGCAATACCAGCACTAGCAGCTACCACCAACCAAATAAGAATGAGAAATGGTTTGAACCTCGTCCGAAACTCACCCAAGCCACTCGGGATCCCATCCAAATATACCGACAAGTTCGATAATATAACACGGACCTACTCGAGACCTCAAATCACACCTAACAACACCGAAATGATGAATCGCACCTCAATTCAAACTTGAAGAATTTTGAACTTTTCAACTTCCAAAACTCGTGCCGAAACATAGCAAATCAATCCGGAATGAACCCAAATTTTGCACACAAGTCCCAAAATGACATAAGAAGCTATTCCGATTCTCGTAACCACAATCCGAATCCAATATCCACAAAGTCAACTCTCGGTTAAACTTGTGGACTTTCCAAGCCTTCAAATTTCCAATTTTCACCAATTTGTGGCGAAACCTTCTAGAAATATCCAAATGCAAATACGAGCATACGCCCAAGTCTAAAATGACCATCCGGACCTATTGGAATCATCAAAACTCCATTTCGAGGTCAAAATCACAAAATCAAACTTGGTCAACTCTTCCAACTTAAAGCTTCAACAATGAAATTCATTCTTCCAAATCGACTCCGAATAACCTGAAAACCAAAACCGATGATTCACATAAGTCATAATATATCATACGGAGCTACTCATGACCTAAACTACCGAGCGAAGTGTAAATTCTCAAAACGATCGGTCAGGTCGTTACAAACGAAGATAGTAACAGTCATGTCAATCTGTCATTCATAAACAATTGAACTAGATAGGTAGAATAGATACAGTACTAAATAATTGTCAATTTGTCGTGATTTGGAAGAAGCTGCTAATACTTGTGTTATAGTAGGTTGTCTACATCACACTCTTTATCGTGCGGCACTTTCCCTGAACCCTACGTGAAAACGAAATACTTTATCTACTGGCTAATCATAATTTGATATTTTGCACCAATTTCTAAAGAGGGAACAAAATAAATATCGATGCAAAATGATCCTATTTTTGCAAATCTCCCTAATTTAAATGGTAAGTGGAACAAATTGGTTTGGTGAAACAATAATAAATTTGCTCATCAAGCATTTATCATACTCCTTACATAGGGGAAACCTTATTATATATGTACTATATGGTTAGAGCCTGTGCATATGCCCGACAAAGGAGCATGAACTCAACAGTTCATAGCAGACCTATAGATGCAACAATAATAGTTGCACACGATAAGCATCCCCGACTTAGATGTGCACAGAGTAATTACAGCAAGAAGAGGAAACAAAAAAAATAGCAAGACAGAAATATACTCAATGAACATAGGGACGATCAATTCACTGCAATATTGCATCAGAAAAGTGGCTGCTCCAGCAATACCTGTCATGACCCAAAATCCACTATGGGTCATGATGGCGCCCAACGCCACCATCAGGCAAGACAACAGTGATTTACCAATTTAATTATCCATTTTTGTACTTTTAAAATCTAAATTTTCCCCTTAATTGGACAGTATAAACTATAATTTATAGAGCAAGTGAAGGTATCTGCACGAACCATAATAATAAATGGCCTGAAAGAACCCCCAAAACCCGATGTCACAAGTACATGAGCATTTTTCTAAGAAGTATAACAAAAACGCAACATCTATCTAGAATGAAAATACGACAAAGGGATATAAATGACTCTGATGGAGATTTTGCAGGCTGCAATTCGTAACAGGAAAATACAGCCCACATTAAAGCCGCGCCTCTGCGCCCAACAGACCAACTGACATATACGTACCTACACAAAAAGTGCAGCAAGTGGAGTACGAGTACGTAAATCAATGCGTACCCAGTAAGTATAAGTCTAACCTCGAAGAACTAGTGACTAGAGGTCAACATAGATACTTACTAAAGGTATAATATAGCAATATAATAAAAGCGTAAGCAGATATGAAGTGCACAACAATAGTGGGGTAAATCGTAAGGTTTATAATCTTTCAACTATTTCTTTTAAAGCATAAATTTCTCGATCTTGTATTCTACATTAATATCTTAGAAGAATGCCCAGTGTCAATACCAAATAAACAAGAAATACCATAAAATTCCAGGCTTCAATGGAAGGTTTATCATGTGAATATTCGAACTACTAGCGATAACGCACGATTCTGCCGAGGTCGTTCGGCCCGATCCGGAATAACGTGTACACTGTCGAGGGACATATGACATGATCTATAGATGCATCTATACTGTCGAGGCGTTCGGCCCGCTCCACAAGAAAAGAAGACACTTTATGAACCTCCAGAACGAGAAGCTATTACAAGGCTAACACATAAGGATGTACAATTTCTATTAACGGTCGAGTAATTTGCACAAAATTCAAGTATGTGAAATTTCGGTCTTTTACTACTTCCTCTAACAATTTCCAATATGATTCAAGTACTTCAATTAATAAAGGATGCAAACATTACAAGTAATTCATGATTTGGGTCCTAAACTACCCGGACATAGCATAATTTGTAGCTTTGCATGGACTCTCGACACCTCGTGCGTACGTAGCCCCCACAAATAGCAACAAATATTAATTTAAATCACCTATGGAGTGGATTCCCCCTTACAAGATTAGACAAGAGACTTACCTAGATCCAAAGTTCCATAGCCGGCTCCGACGTCACTCTAACGCCTCAAACCGATGCTTATCGATCCAAAACTATGAAAACAATGGGAAAATCAATCAATATATGTTATAATACCCATAACTAATCAATTCAAACAAATTTCCAACTCCATTTGAAAAGTCGATAAAATTCAGCCTCCGGCCCACTTGCCCAGATTTCGAAATTTTTTGAAGATAAAATTTACCCATAACACCACGAACTCGATTATATCATTTATTCAAAATTCCACGTCCCAATTTCGTGGTAAAAATCCAAAAATACCAACTTCTAGGTTTTTCTTCAAAAACTCAAATTTCTACTAATTTCCATATTTAAATTCATATATAAACCATGTATTTAACTCACTACATTGAATAAATCACTTACCCCATAATAGATGATGAGAATGGAACTTCAAAATTGCTCCAAAATCGGCTCCCATCGAAGAAATGAAGTGAAAATGATCCAAACAACCGATTTAAAAAGAACACTTCCCAGTCCGACCTTCATCGCGAACGCGGCACAGCCCTCGCGTTCGCGAAGCTTAACAAACTCATGACCCAACTCTTCTTGCCACGCCCTGAACCATGGCTTGGGCGTAACACGACACTCGGTGCCTAGCTACATGTGACCGAGCGAACCAACTGTATGGATGGATCAACATGTGGTATAACTGTAAGCTAGATATAAATATACAACATGATGATCTGCTAAAGAATCTGACTGAAATATCATAGATGCGGAAAATACTGAAAAGTCTGCAAGTATAAACGAGTAGCCTACAAGGCTAACACATAAAAGCGTGCTAACATCTGACGGACTGAACTATAGTATACGAAGCCTCGAAAGAATACTGAAATGCTAACTGTTTACCGAGACAAGGTCCCCGATATACCTTATTAGCTGAAATACTATAATGACTGGAAAAAAAGGGAGGGATAATGCCCCTAAAGATTGGGGCTCACCAACAGTTGATACGAGATGTCCTAGCAAGCAGAGTCGTTAACCTGTAAGTCGTTACAATGCAGCCCCTGGACAAAAAAGGACGTTAGTACATTTGAATTGCACTGGTATATAAAACAACTGAAGGAAAGAATCGTAAATACTGAAACTGAAACTGATAATTGATCTAAACATAGGAAGTAAAGTTATGAATACTCCCTCTTCTGATTGATGAACCAACTGTTTATTTATATATATATATATATATGTATATATATATATATATATATATATATGTATATATATATATATGTATGTGTGTGTGTGTGTGCACAAATTGCGGCCTCGGGCCCAAGTATACGTATACATAACTGCGGCCTCAAGCCCAAAATGCATAAAGCATAAACTGCAGCCTCGGGCTCAAATACAGGTGTTCAACATTCAGGAACTTAGAATCAGGAATTGAGAATCATACTGCAATACATCATACTGAAATACCATAGTGAGTTACATGATACCAGAATAATGAATAGGACTAGACTGAGATGTGTATTCATAATAAGTTGATTTGTCATAACATAACTGAAACTCATAGAACATTGAATGACTATAAAACTATGCCATCTAGAGAATAGAAGTTCTACGACTATTCATGGAACTAAGGCATAATTACTTTATGAGGAAACTAGTAATAGTCATGGTTAATAGGGCGTAGGGAGAATCATAGACATTCCCAAACGTAAAGAGTTAGTCTCACATACCTTAACTTCCTGCTCTTGAGCGTAATACAACGTTTGTGAACCCTTTCAACTTTAATCTATAGAAATACAAGTCAAGGGGATTTCATATTAGCTTTAATACTCATGTTTTGGTAACTTAAGTATTTTATCAAATACCTGGTGGGAATAAAGCTTCATAGTCCTTATTAATGGTGTCTCTACACCCAATAACCCATTCTCTTTCCCCTAGAAAAATTCTAAAGTCTCAAATAGTTATAATCAATATTATTCTTTATCACCCATAAGGTAAACAACACCCTTAACCAATAATCAACAATAACCACACCAAACCTATAACCGTTCATGCTTTTCTATCAAACCCATCAACTCATATCTCATGAACTAGGGTCTATAATCATTAAACAAATGCTAGAATTAATTAGAGGGTGAAAACATTATCTCTTTGAAGTTTAATCCCCTTGAATTCGAGTTCTATGGTTCCTTCTCTCAACAATGATGTCCCAATCGAATATCTAATGATATGGAGGTTTTACCATGTTAATAAGATGTTGAGAAATTAAAATTAACTTAGAATCACCATTAGAACTTACCTTGGGTGGTGAAGGGACCCTTAAGGAGTTAGGTTTTTGAGAGCTCCCCTTTCTAGAGCAAGTTTTTATGTTTTGGGACCGTGGGAGACGATTTAAAAATGACTCCCCAAGTGCTATCCCGTGCACCTGTATGCTTGACCGTGCACCTGACCGTGGAAAATGGCAGGAACACTGCCGCATGTGCGTGGCCGCGGTCGGGGCGCGCACTGGGCATGGATATTGTGCACTGTTCTGTAAAACACACATAACTTTTAGTGAATAGATCCGTTTGGAATCCACAATATATCGTTGGAAATCTATTTTAATGTCCTACAACTTTCATGTTTTGAGTTTTCCCAAATACCTTAGACTGTTTTCACTAAACCTCATAAAAGACTGATCTTTTGTAAACTTCGTAGATTTTATCAAATTTTGTATACCTCACTCCTCGTCTTGATTCTAAAATAAATATTTCTACCCATAATCATACCAATGGAACTTCAGATGTCCAAAATATAACCTTACTACTCATTTAACACATTCATACCTAAATCGAATTTACAGGGTGTTACATTATCTCCTCCTTGGAATCATTCGTCCTCGAATGATAGTCCTGGCTGCAACTATGACTATCGATGCACATTAAGCGGGTGTGATAGTGATATGCGAATACTCAAATATCATGAATACATGTATATCAAACTGAACAAGTACGTGATCACTAAATACTAAGTTGAGTAAATACTGAAGGACATGGAGATTATAATATAAGGCATGAATGGAAAGGTTAATTACCTTCCATATTTTCCGTTTGATCTTCAAAGAGATGGGGATATCTGGACTTCATGTCCTCTTCGCTTTCCATGTAGCTTCTTTGTTATTTATCTATGTCAATACCACACAAGAGGGGAGATGATTTGTGTGGTGACCAATTTTTGCGTGCAGTAGTTATAGAAGGACTAGATTCTTCTATGTGTTCCAACTCCTACAGTTTGCGAAATAATAAATGCAGAATTTAAAGAACACAACAATTTTACGTGGAAAAGACCTGGCTCAAAAGGTGAAAAACCACGACTTACTTCCTAGTAGGATTTTCCCAAACTCTTCACTAAATCAACGAGCCAAACAACATTTACAAAATAAACTCTTTTGTAAACCTAAGGATTAACTCTAATCCTTTGTGGGAAACTAGCCTATAGCTATTTGCGACAAACTTCAAGTTAACTATAACTTGAACACTCAGTACTTATTACAATTGCTTCTAGATAAAGCTGAAAGATACACTTTGTAATCACCTACAACAAATAAACTAGGCTAAAAGACAACAAATGAAACTGGGTTTTCTAGCTGGTTCAAGTAGCTCCAGATTCGCACTCTCCAATTTGGCTCGAATTACTTGCAAAATTTCTTTACGAACTTTTTTCTCAATTCTTGATAAATTTCTGCTTTCTGTGCATCTCTTTACAATAAGAACATTCTGCAATATATAGGAGTTAGAAGATAAGGAATTAACTAGAATCCTAATGCAACTCTTCTTTGGAAGAGTTCTAGTCAAACTCAACTCCTCAAATCCTTCCTTATCTTTGTATTGGTAAAAAAACGTTTCACACGTAAGCCAGCTTTTGACAACTCAGCCAGTCACGTGGACACAGGAAAACGCGACAGCTGGATGTGATTCTTTGAAGAGGTACGGTACAAAGAGGCACAATTCAGTAAACCCTCGAGCTTATCAGCCACTGAAATTTCAAACTTGATCAAAACAGGAGAGAGGCACGGTCAGNGGGAGGGGGGGGGAGGGTGATTTGTGTGGTGACCAATTTTTGCGTGCAGTAGTTATAGAAAGACCACGTTTTTCTATGTGTTCCAACTCCTACAGTTTGCGAAATAATAATTGCAGAAAATAAAGGAACACAACAATTTTACGTGGAAAACACCTGGCTCAAAAGGTGAAAAAACCACGACCTACTTTCCAGTAGGATTTTCCCAAACTCTTCACTAAATCAATGATCCAAACAACATTTACATAATAAACTCTTTTGTAAACCTACAGATTAACTCTAATCCCCTTGTGGCAAACTAGCCTCTAGATATTTGCGACAAGCTTCAAGTTAACTCTAACTTGAATACTCAATACCTATTACAATTGCTTCTAGATAAAGCTGAAAGATATACTTTGTAATCACCTACTACAAATAAACTAGACTAAAAGACAACAGATGGAACTGGTTCTTCTAGCTGGTTCATGTAGCTTCGGAATCGCTCAGGAAATTCTCACACCAACTGCTTACAAAATTGCTTTGGTAATTTTGTTCTCAATTCTTGTTTTGCTTCTATATTTGTGCGCACCTGTTAAATAAGAACACTTGACAATATATAGGATCAGTAGAACATGAGATATACTAGAATTCGGATGCAACTCTTCCTTGGTGGAAGAGTTATAGTTGATCTCAACTCCCTAGACCCTTTTCTATCTTGATTCTGTCCTTATTGAATAAGGAGTCCATCTCCCTATCAATTTGCAACCCTTTCGATCAGGAGATATATCTTCAGATCACTGATTGTGTTTATCTCCAGTTTGTGATCACCTCACGTGCCATTAACTCTGCATGTCTATGTCTCCAGTGATGGACCTGGTTCAACTCTGAGTTTATTTGTCAATCTTCAAAACCATTAAGCTTCTTGATCCAACAAATTCCCCCTTTTTGATGATGACAACCTCTGTTCTTAGGGCTGTAATCACTTTAATCCATCATTGACACTTTTTATAGTATTAAGCATTTATCATAAAGAACCAGGTTCATTAGGTTATAAATATCACAATTTTCAATATAGCACATCTTCCCGCTTTTGGGATCATCGAAAAGTTGCAAAGTGTTAGAATTACCAGATTTATAATAATTACTCATGGACACTGAGGCAACTGCAAGTACAAACATGGATTAATCATCAATTGTAAACCAAGGATGTAAAATATCAAGGAAAGTGAGACAAAATAGGTATGAACAAAAACGGCACAATTCATTGATAAGAGCATAGTTCAGGAACTAAACACATAAAGAAATAAAAGCAGTTACAGTCATTTGCAAAAGATAGAAAAAAAATCCCGAACTAGGTCATAGAGGGGTGAGGGAAGGAACTGGACACCTAAGGTTGGGAAAGAGTGGAGGTTGGGTTCTTTGCTTGGAGAAGAGAGATCATTTGTTGAAGAATCCCTGCATTATTCTCCTTTTTATTTGCCAGTTCATCTCTTTGAGCATCCCGCTAAGCCTCAACCTCTGTAAGGCGGGTTTTCAGGTGAAGGATTTCAGCATCCTTAACCCCACCTTCATGCACAAGCGCCCTGACCGTGTTCTTCCCAAATGGTCCTTGACAGTGTCCATTTTTTCTTTCTTCACGGGCACTTTGAAGCAAGCCAGCACAGTCGTTAGGATGAACCCATATGGGATAGCATGAGCCTTGGAGCCATTTACCACCCTGTCCAGCAACTGAATAATGAAAGAGGGCCAGTTGATTTGCCTTCCACTGTCCAGGCACTCCATGAGAGTTAAATCCATATAGTATTCTATGTGCCTCCTCTCTTGCTTGGGCAGTATGCATTTATTGACAAACTCAAAAACCACTTTGTGTTGAGGTTTCATCTCGCTTTTAAACACAACCCTTGGTTCAACTTCTTTAGCATTATCACTGAACCTCCTGGTGATTTGCAGTGCAGAAGGAAGGCCATCCAAGATGGGCCACCTCTGCCTTGCATAATCATCATATCCCTCAGCGGGGAATCCCAAGAATCTCAACCAGATCCTTGGCATCAAAGGTGATCTTAATCCCCTTAACCTGACTGGAGACCCTTCCATCCTTGACTTATGCATTTTTCATGAACTCGACAATCTCACACCTGGCCAGCCTGCCATATAGTTGAAGGACCATGTCCTTCCAGCCCTGCACGTCCAGAGTGTCCATAAGGTAAATCATGTTGGATTCTTCAAGATCCTTCAGCAACCTTCCCTTCAGTATCGTGCGCTTCCCAAATTTCGTCAATTTTTTTGTCTCTCCACCAGACTCCTCTACTTCTTCACCATTCCACTCATCATCATCATCACCAAACTGAACCTTCTCTGATTTCTTTGTGGACCTAGTTCTCCTAGAAACAGTCGAGGGTGTACTGGACACAGATGTTGAGTTCTTGGAAGAAGTCCTGGCCTTCTTTGGTTTGAGTGTCTCAATCTCAACTTCTGCCATTTTTTCCTCTTGATGGACCAAGTCCATCTCCTCAACATCAACAACCTCTGTGGGCTCAAACACTTTTGCCTTCCCCTTTTCAGCTTGCTTTCTCCTACTCTCCCTCAAAGCTTTCAGCAACTCCTCTTCACTCTGCCTAATTGCACTCCTTGTAGTGCGACCTCTAGGAATGGAAGCATCAGTAGAGGGAGTGGATTTTCTCTTCTTTATTTCCATTAGAGGAGCAGCTTTCTTGGTCTTGGGTGTCCTCTTCGTTTTGGGTTTATAGCTCTCCCCTAATTTTCTCATAAGATCAGCCAAGGTTTCCTCAATGGATGAACCAGGTTCGTCGGTTGCATGTTGAAGATTTTCCAGCCCCTCTACAGCCTCTCTAGAATTACTTCCCCCTAAATACTTGGCACCTTCTTCAACAACCACTGGTACAGTTCCACAAATTGCCAATGGAGTGCCTCTCCCATGTTACCCTCACAGTACTTCTTTCTCCCTCTCTCTCAAATTCTTTCACAAAGTTATTTTTACCGCCTCTTATTCTCCCATCAGGAATCTCCATATCTACTACAGACCCAATTAAGACAAACCTATTTTCAGAAGTGACTGGCTCATACCCAATTTTAGATGTTACATGTTCTGAATCAAAAGAACCAGTTGTTTCCCCCTCAGTGGAGGACTTGAAAGAGTCATTGGAGTTCTCAGATTCTTGGGCCTGGCTAGCTTGAAGCTTTGCGTTCAATTTCCTATCTAGAGAGCCAGAGGCCGCAGTCTTTCCGGCGAGCATTTTCACACGCCTTCTCCTGGGTTCTGGATTGGGGCTTTGTTGTACAACGAGAGTGATTGGAGGATACAGAACATGGTTGTTTTGAGGGGTGGTGAGATGTGATTGAGATGGAGTGGAAGAATTTAATTTAGATAGGGTGGAACCAGTATCTTCAAGCATGATACTGTAGTCAGGTGTGGTTGAGGAGGATGAAGCAGGAGGTTGAGTGTGAGCCATGGGGATGATTATTTTTAAATAAAATCAGGACCAAGATGTTTGAGTAGAAGGTTGAAAGTGTTTCGACGGTTATGGCTTTAGAAAAAAAAAAGGGTGAAGGATTAGAGAAGTGATGATGGGTTTTTAAAGGCTTGGTTAATAAATACACAACGAGTGTAATTTTGGTCAAGTGGGAGTCTAATCGATTCAGGAGTATCAGGTGATAAATGACGGTTATGACTCCCCTATAATCTAGGCCATTTTAATTTGATTGGACTCTTTGGAACGGGTTCGAATTTGGGATATGTACTAGATTTTGTAAAAACTTATTATAGATAGAGTCCTGCTCAAGAGTAACTATTGATATTTCAATATGTGTATAGTGATGAGCACATACCTTGTCTGTCAGATGAACCAGCAACGATGAACCAGGTTCATCTTGTTAGAATCTCTTGATTAAGACTTAATTTACAAAAATAGAAAAACATCATTAGTAACCAAGGAGTCATATTAACACATGGAAAGAGAGTATGCCTTTTAAGGCATGAGACTGAGCAACAATTATTCTGATTATTTACGCCATTCAGAATTCCTAGCCAAAAAACATTTCCTCCTTTTTTTCATTTTTGTTTTGAATTGGTTCAATTAGGTGATCTTAATCATCCCTAATTCTAACCTGTTTCTCTCAAAATTCTCTCTACTTAGTGCCTTAGTAAAGATGTCAGCAATTTGTTTATCAGTAGCACATAATTCAATAGAGATCATTCTCTTCTCATAGTTGTCTCTTAGGAAATCGTGTCTAACATCTATGTGATTTGTTATTTTATAATGGATGGGATTCTTTGTCATACTAATAGCACTAGTGTTATCACAGAAGATAGGAATGCATCCAACCTCTATGCCAAAGTTCATCAGTTATTGCTTAATCCGTAGTAACTGAGCACAACATGAAGCTGAAACCACGTACTCAGCCTCAACTGTAGATAGAGCTACTGAATTATGTTTCTTAGTGGCCCAAGACACAAGACATGAGACCAAAAGGTGTGACATAACTGAGGTGCTCTTTCTATCTACCAAGAAGCCTGCATAGTCAGCATCAACATATCCCACAAGATCAAAATTACTACCTTTGGGGTACCAAAGACATAGGTTAGTGGTGCCTTTTAGATATCTCAAGATTCTCTTCACTGCAGTTAAATGATATTCCTTGGGTTTGCCTGAAATCTTGCACAAAGCCCTACGCTGAAAATAATGTCAGGTCTACTAGAGGTAAGGTATAATAATAACCCAATCATCCCTCTATACAACTTTTGATCAACAGATGAACCAGGTTCATCTACATCTAGTTTTGTGGCTGTTGCAATAGGAGTGTCAATTTCCTTTGAGTCTTCTATTTTAAATCTTTTAAGCAATTCTTTCACATATTTTTGCTGATGGATCATAGTTCCATTTGAATTTTGTTTAATTTGTAAGCCTAAAAAGAAGTTAAGCTCACCCATTATGCTCATTTCAAATTCACTCCCCATTAGTTTAGCAAATTCTTTACTTAGATTTTCAGAAGTTTCCCCAAAGATTATGTCATTTACATATATATGTACTACCAAGAGATCTTTACCTTTTTCCTTCAAGAATAAGGTGCTATTAAGTTTACCTCTCTTGTAGTCATGTTCCAGCAGGAATTTTGTAAGCCTTTCATACCATGCCCTTGGAGCTTGCTTGAGTCCATACAGTGTTTTGTCAAGCTTGTACACATGATCAGGATTTTCCTTGTTTTCAAACCCCGAAGGATGCTTTACAAACACTTGTTCCTTGAGATATCTATTTAGAAAGGCACTCTTGACATCCATCTGGTAAAGGGTGAATTCCATGTAAGCAGAAAAGGCTATGAGGAGCCTAATTTCTTCCAACCTTGCCACAAGAGCAAAGTTTTCATCACAGTATATTCCTTCATCCTCACTGTATCCTTGAGCCACCAATCTTGCCTTGTTTCTTGTAACTGTTCCATCTTCATCAAGTTTGTTGCTGAATACCCACTTTGTGCCAATCATTGATCTATCAAAGGGTCTAGGTACCATATGCCAAACTTAACTCCTTTCAAATTGGTTGAGTTCTTCTTGCATTGCATTTACCCAATCTGCATCCTGCAAAGAGTGTCTTGTTGCTGAGGAACAGGATCACGAACATGTTCCAATGAGGTTTGGAATTTAGTTTGTTGCTCAGTTCCCCCTGGCATGTTTCCTGGGATGGATGAACCTGTTCCATCACCCATTCCTTTCTCCAGTGTTGCTCCAGTTTGGTCTGAGTTTCTGACCAACCAAATTTTTTCATCTTCTTGTCTCTCAAAGAGAATGTCAGTTTCATCAAAAACAACATGCACACTATCTTCAACGCACATAGTTCTTTTGTTATACACTTTATAAGCCTTACTATGTGAAGAATATCCCAAGAATACTCCCTCATCACTTTTGCGATCAAACTTACCCAGGGAGTCTTTGCCATTGTTATGCACAAAGAACTTACAACCAAAAGCCCTAAGATGGGATATATTGGGATTTATGCCTTTAAATAACTCATAGGGAGTCTTCTCTAAAAGTGGTCTAGTCATGCACCTATTTATGATGTAGCATGCAGTGTTTATTGCTTCTGCCCAGAAGCTATGAGGTAGTTTACTATAAAGAAGCATGGTTCTAGCCATATCTTCAAGGGTTCTGTTATTTCTTTCAACAATTCCATTTTGTTGTGGAGTTCTAGGGGCAGAAAAGTTATGATCTATGCCATGTTCATCACAAGATTCAGCAAACTTTGCATTTTCAAATTTAGTGCCATGATCAGACCTTATTAATGCAAGTTGATTTCCTAACTATTTCTGGATTCTTCTAACAAAAGTAGTAAACATATCAAATGCTTCATCTTTAGATGTTAGGAACAATGTCCAGGTAAATCTAGAGTAGTCATCAACAAACACCATTATATATCTTTTACCACCTCTGCTTAATGTTCTCATAGGACCGCATAGATCCATATGAGCAAGTTCCAACGTCTTGTTGGTACTTATTACTTTCTTGCTTTTGAAAGAGGATTTTACTTACTTCCCCCTTGTACAAGCCTCACAAACTTTGTCTTCCTTGAACTTAATGTTAGGGAGACCTATCACTAGGTCCTTGGAGACTAGTTTGTTGAGTTGGTTTAGACTTGCATGTCCAAGTCTTTTGTACCAAAGGAGGGGATCACTGTCCAGCATACTCAAACAAGTTAATTCGTTTTCTGATAGTGTGGACAGGTCTATGATATAGATATTATTCACTCTTTTTCCCATGCAAAACAATCTTATCGGTGATAAGATTAATCACAAAACATTTTGTAGAAGTGAATGCAACCAATTTACCTCTGTCACACAGTTGTGACACACTGATTAGGATATATTTCAAGCCATCTATCAAGTAAACGTTCTTAGTGGAACGTGTGTCATCCTTACCTACCTTACCAACCCCAATAATTTCACCTTTCTTCCCATTTCCAAAGGAGACATTTCCTCCTTTGAGGTTTTCAAGTAAAAGGAATTGTTCCTTGTTCCCTGTCATGTGCTTTGAGCAGCAACTATCCAAGTACCATATTTGACTGCTCCCTTTCACTTGAACCTACAAAAGAAAATGATGGGTTAGTCTTAAGAACCCAAACTAGTTTGAGTCATTTTCTATGAGAAAAAGGATGAATTAAGCTTCTTCTGGCCCAATTTGGCAGCCAATTTTTCTTTCGAACAAAACTTTTATTCCTTTGACTGGCCTGCTCGTTTCCATTGCATTCAATTTTGTAGTGACCAGTCTTACCACAACTCTTATGTTGCTACTATGATTTTCTTTAAGCCATGTCAAGGCATCATAATATTTATTCCATTTGCATGTTCGAGCCAGTTCATGTTTGACCTTTCCAAGTTCCTCTTTTAGCACTCTTATCTGTTCATCTTTATTATACAACTCATCATGTAGTCTGCCTACATTTTCTTCTAACATGAGTTGAGAGTTGTCAGTTGTCTTCTTGCTAGTTCCTAGTTTCAGTTTTAAATTTTCAGATTTTAACTCTAGGACCTTAGTTTCAAGTGGATGAACCTGGTTCTTCAAGGAAGTGTTTTCATTTACAGATTCACTTACTCTGAGCTCTAAGTTCTTACACTTTGCTTTTAACATTACACACTCCTTAGACAACTGTTCTTTTTCTTTATTTATTTCTTCAGAATCGTCAATGAAGTCAAGTAACAATTCAGAGAGTTTTTCTTTAGATAGGAACTTAATCTTGTTTTTGAGATGAATTATACTTACCTATTGTTCTTCACATGATTCCTCATCTGATTCACCAATTTCCATAAGCGCTTGTTCATATCCATCTTCATCTTCTGATTCTTCGTCTGAGCTTTCTCCCTAAGCAGCAACCATAGCTTTCGTTGATATTTTGTTTTTCTTAAGATGAACCATTTCCTTCTTACGGTTTCTTCGCTCAGATCTTTCCTTTTTCCATTCCACTTCCCACTGAGCACAGTTTTTGATGTGATGATCAGTTTTTCCACATTTGTAGCATCCCTCGTTGGTGGGTTTTTCTAGAGCCTTTGCCTTGTTGTAGTTTCCACCTCTTGAGATGACCTTTTTTCTAATGAGATAGTTTCTAATTCCTTGGTGATCATGTCCATCTCCTCTTCCTCCAGATCTGTTCCCTCAGTGATTCTCAGTGCCATACTTCTTTCCTTCTTGGGATCATCCATCTTCATTGTTTGCCTTCTAAGTTCATAGGCAGTGAGATTTCCAATTAGCTCATCCAATCTGAGGGTTGCCATGTTATTGGATTCCTGAATAGCAGTGATGTTACTCTCCCAAGAGATTGACAGAACCCTTGTCAAAATCTTTTCAACCTTGTCTTCTTCAAGGATAGTCCTTCCAAGAGATTTTAGTTCATTTGTCAAAGTAGTGAACCTAGTGTATATCTATTGGATGGTCTCTCCTTCTTTCATAGAGAAATTTTCATATTGAGAATATAGTAATGTACCTCTGGATCTTTTCACTTGTGCAGTTCTCTCATGAGCCACTTGTAAAGTGTCCTAAATTTCCTTGGCAGTGGTGCAACTTTGAATTATGTTGTACTCATCTGGACCAAGTCCACACACGAGCCACTTCTTGGCCTTGGTATTCTTTTCCCAATTTCTTAAGTCTTCAGCAATGCAGTCAGCTCTTTTCTTTGGCACATCTACTCCTTCAGCTGTCTTCTTCATGGTGGCCAAAGGACCGTCAGTGACTATGTCCCATAGTTCATAGCCTTCTCCAATTAAGTCATACTTCATCCTGTTCTTCAACCAGGAGTAGTACTGTCCATTGAAGAGTGGTGGACTAGTAGTTGATTGTCCTTCCCAGGTGGTGCTCTCATCTTGATCTTTTCCTAAGGTGTTAGCCTCTTCAAGGATAACCCGCTCTAATACTAATTGTTATTTATCTATGTNGGGGGGGGGGGGGGTAATTTGTATGGTGACCAATTATTGCATGCAATAGTTATAGAAGGACCATGTTCTTCTATTTGTTCAACCTCCTACAGTTTGCGGAATAATAATTGCAGAAAATAAAGGAACACAACAATTTCACGTGGAAAACACGTGGCTCAAAAGGTGAAAAACCACGACCTACTTCCCAGTAGGATTTTCCCAGACTATTTACTAAATCAGTGAGCCAAAAAGCATTTATAAAATAAACTCTTTTGTAAACCTAAGGACTAACTCTAATCCCCTTGTGGAAAACTAGCCTCTAGCTATTTGCTGACCTTCAAGTTAACTCTAACTTGAATACTCAGTACCTATTACAATTGATTCTAGATAAAGCTGAAAGATACACTTTGTAATCACCTACTACAAAAAAAATAGACTAAAAGACAACCAATGGAACTGGTTCTTCTAGCTGGTTCATGTAGCTTCAGAATCGCATAGGAAATTCTCACACGAATTGCTTACAAAATTGCTTTGGTAATTTTGTTCTCAATTCTTGTTTTTCTTCTATGTTTGTGCGCACCTGTTCAATAAGAACACTTGAAAATATATGATATCAGTAGAAAAGGAGATATACTAGAATTCAGATGCAACTCTTCCTTGGTGGAAGAGTTCTAGTTGATCTCAACTCCCTAGATCGTCTTTTATCTTGATTCTGTCCTTACTGAATAAGGAGTCCATCTCCCTATCAATTTGCAACCTTTTTGATCAGGAGATATATCTTCAGATCACTGATTTTGTTTATCTCCTGTTTGTGATCACCTCACGTGCCAGTAACTCTACATGTCTATGTCTCCAGTGATGGACCTGGTTCAACTCTGAGTTCATTTGTTAATCTTCAAAACCATTAAACTTCTTGATCCAACACTCTTCAACCTTTTTATTCCTCCAAAACACTTTTACTGAAGCAATTTCCTTAGTTCTGAGCTTGTGGATTTGACGATCAAGAATAGCCACTGCACTTTCTTCGTAAGACATGCTGTCTTTAATCCCTACAATCTCCGTATGAACCACAAATGATTTGTATCCCATGAATTTCTTCAACATGGACACATGAAATACTGGGTGTACATCAGCTAATTTTTGTGGCAATTCTAACTCATAAGCCACCTGCCCAATCCTTCGTAGGATTCTATATGGCCCAATATAGCGGGGACTAAGCTTCCTTTCTTTCCAAATCTCATAACGCCTTTCATAGGTGAAACTTTCAGAAACACCCAATAATCAACTTGGAACTCTAAGTCTCTACGCCGCATGTCCGAATAGGAATTTTGGCGACTTTGAGCCATTTTCAAATGCTTTTGTATCAAGTTGACTTTTTCCATAGTATGATAGACCAAATCGGGTCCTAACAACTCCACTTCTCCAACTTCCAACCAACCAATTGGTGATCTACACCTTCGCCCATACCGAGCTTTGTATGGTGCCATCTTGATACTAGAGTGGTAGCTGTTATTATAAGAAAACTCAATGAGAGGTAGATGATCATCCCAATTACCTTTAAAATCGATAACACATGCCCTCAACATATCCTCAAGAGTCTGAATAGTGCATTTCGCCTGGACATATGTCTAAGGATGAAAAGCGGTGCTAAGGTTCACCCTTGTGCCCAATCCCTTCTGAAAGGATTTCCAAAAGTTCACCGTGAACTGAGCACCACGATATGAGATGATGGACAAAGGAGTCCCATGCAATCGTATGATTTCTTTGATATACAACTTGGCATAATACTCGGCCGAATCTGTAGGCTTCACTGGCAAGAAGTGAGCTGACTTGGTAAGTCGGTCTACAATCACCCAAATTGAATCATGCTTCCGAAATGAGCGAGGTAGACCTGTTATGAAGTCCATGTTTATCATCTCCCATTTGAAAATGGGAATCTCTATACTCTGAATTAAACCACTAGGTCTCTAGTGTTCTACTTTCACCTGCTGACAATTTGGACACTTAGCCATGAAATCTGCTATATTCTTTTCATATCGTTCCACAAATACACCTCCTTAAGACCATGATACATCTTTGTGGAACCTGGGTGAATGGAATACCTGGAATTGTGGGCTTCTGACATAATTCACTCTCTGAGCCCATCTACGTCTGGAATGCATAGTCTGCCTCTGTACCTCAAAGTACCATCATCTGCCCCTTGTTCAAAAGCAGTAGTCTTGTGTTTGTGAATTCCCCCCTTCAGCTGCAATAAGCAGGGATCACTGAACTGTTTTTCCTTCACTGCGGCTACTAAGGAGGATTCATCCCTGTTCTGAAGAACAATGCCACCATCTTCGGAGTCCAAAATTCGAACTCCTATACTTGCTAAGAGGTGGACTTCCTTCATCATAGTTCGCTTGTCTGCCTCAACATGAGCTAAGCTTCCCATAGAACGCCGATTGAGGGAATCGACTACAACATTGGCTTTCCCCGGATGATAGAGGATATTAACATCATAGTCTTTAAGTAATTCGAGCCACCTCCTATGACGTAGAATCAATTCTCTT
Source organism: Nicotiana knightiana (assembly GCA_005239525.1). Classification (NCBI taxonomy): domain Eukaryota; kingdom Viridiplantae; phylum Streptophyta; class Magnoliopsida; order Solanales; family Solanaceae; genus Nicotiana; species Nicotiana knightiana. The sequence continues at coordinate 73,598 of ML423262.1, read as the reverse complement.
TGCTTGAAGATGTACTGGAGACTCTTGTGATCTGTTCCCCCTCGCATGTTGCCTGGGATGGATGAACCTGTTCCATCATCCATTCCTTTCTCCAGTGTCGCTCCAATTTGGTCTGAGTTTCTGACCAACCCAATTTCTTCATCTACTTGTTCCTGTCTCTCAGAGAGAATGTTAGTTTCATCAAAAACAACATGCACACTCTCTTCAACACACAGAGTTCTTTTGTTATACACTTTATAAGCCTTACTATGTGAAGAATATCCCAAGAATACTCCCTCATCACTTCTGGGATCAAACTTACCTAGGGAGTCTTTTCCATTGTTGTGCACAAAGAACTTATAGCCAAAAGTCCTAAGATGGATTATATTGGACTTTCTCCCTTTAAGTAACTCATAGGGAGTCTTCTCTACAAGTGGTCTAGTCATGCACCTATTTATGATGTAGCATGCAATGTTTATTGCTTCTGCCTAGAAGCTATGAGGTAGTTTACTAGAAATAAGCATGGTTCTACCCATATATTAAATGGTTATGTTCTTTCTTTCAACAACTCCATTTTGTTGTGGAGTTCTAGGGACAGAGAAGTTATGATCTATGCCATGTTCATCACAAAATTCAGCAAACTTTGCATTTTCAAATTCAGTTCCATGATCAGACCTTATTGATGCAAGTTGATTTCCTAATTGTTTCTGTATTTTTCTAACAAAAGAAGTAAACATATCAAATGCTTCATCTCTTACCACCTCTACTTTGTTCTCATAGGACCACATAGATCTATATGGACCAGTTCCATCGTCCTGGCGGTACTTACCATTTTCTTGATTTTGAAAGATGATCTTACCTGCTTCCCCCTTGCACAAGCCTCGCAAACTTTGTCTTCCTTGAACTTAATGTTAGGGAGACCAATCACTAGGTCCTTGGAGACTGGTTTGTTGAGTTGATTTAAGCTAGCATGTCCAAGTCTTTTGTTCCAAAGGAGGGGATCACTGTCTAACACACTCAAACAAGTTAATTCGTTTTCTGATAGTGTGGACAGGTCTATGATATAGATATTATTCACTCTTTTTCCCTGCAAAACAATCTTGTAAGTGATAAGATTAATCACAAAACATTTTGTAGAAGTGAATGCAACTAGGTTACCTCTGTCACACAGTTGTAATACACTTATTAAGCTATATTTCAAGCCATCTATCAAGTAAACATTCTCAATGGAACGTGTGTCATCCTTACCTACCTTACCAACCCCAATAATTTCACATTTCTTCCCATTTCCAAAGGAGACATTTCCTCCTTTGAGGTTTTCAAGTGAAAGGAACTATTCCTTGTTCCCTGTCATGTGCTTTGAGAAACCATTATCCAAGTGCCATATTTGACTGCTCTATTTCACTTGAACCTCTGATTCCTCATCTGATTCACCAATTTCCATGAGTGCTTGCTCATCTCCATCTTCATCATCTGATTCTTCATCTGAACTTTCTCCCCAAGCAGCAACCATAACTTTTGTTGATGTTGTGTTTTTCTTGGGATGAACCAGTTCCTTCTTCCGGTTCCTTCGTTCAACTCTTTCCATTTTCTATTCAACTTCCTACTGAGGACAACTCTTAATGTAATGATCAGTTTTTCCACATTTGAAGCATCCCTCGTTGGTAGGTTTTTTTGGTGCCTTTGCCTTGTTATAGTTTCCACCTCTTGAGATGCACTTTTTCCTGATGAGATAGTTTCTGAATTCCTTGGTGATCATAGACATTTCATCTTCCTCCAGATCTGTTTCCTCAGTGATTCTCAGTGCCATACTTCTTTCCTTCTTGGGATCATCCATCTTCATTGTTTTCCTTCTAAGTTCATAGGCAGTGAGATTTCCAATTAGCTCATCCAATCTGAGGGTTGCCATGTTATTGGATTCCTGAATAGCAGTGATGTTACTCTCCCAAGAGATTGACAGAACCCTTGTCAAAATCTTCTCAACCTTGTCTTCTTCAAGGATAGTCCTTCCATGAGATTTTAGTTCATTTGTCAAAGTAGTGAACCTAGTGTATATCTCTTGGATGGTCTCTCCTTCTTTCATAGAGAAATTCTCATATTGAGAATATAGTAATGTACCTCTGGATCTTTTCACTTGTGCAGTTCCCTCATGAGCCACTTGTAAAGTGTCCTAAATTTCCTTCGCAGTGGTGCAACTTTGAATTCTGCTGTACTCATCTGGACCAAGTCCACACACGGGCCACTTCTTGGCCTTGGCATTCTTTTCCCATTTTCTTAAGTCTTCAGCAATGCAGTCAACTCTTTTCTTTGGCACATCTACTCCTTCAACAGTCTTCTTCATGGTGGCCAAAGGACCTTCAATGACTATGTCCCATAGTTTATAGTCTTCTCCAATTAAGTGATCCTTCATCCTATTCTTCCACAAGGAGTAGTACTGGTCATTGAAGAGTGGTGGCCTAGCAGTTGATTGTCCTTCCCAGGTGGTGCACTCATCTTGATATTTTCCTAAGGTGTTAGCCTCTTCAAGGATAACCTTCTCTGATACCAATTGTTATTTATCTATGTCAATACCACACAAAGGGGGGAGGATGATTTGTGTGGTGACNCCACACAAAGGGGGGGGGGGGAGCGGTGATTTGTGTGGTGACAAATTATTGCGTGCAGTAGTTATCGAAGGACCAGATTCTTCTATGTATTCCAACTCCTACAGTTTGTGGAATAATAATTGCAGAAAATAAAGAACACAACAATTTTACGTGGAAAACACGTAGCTCAAAAGGTGAAAAAACCACGACGTACTTCCTAGTAGTGTTTTCCCAAACTCTTCACTAAATCAATGAGCCAAACAACATTTACAAAATAAACTCTTTTGTAAACCTAAGGATTAACTCTAACCCTTTGTGGAAAACTAGCCTCTAGCTATTTGCGACAACCTTCAAGTTAACTCTAACTTGAATACGCAGTACCTATTACAAATGCTTCTAGATAAAGCTGAAAGATACACTTTGTAATCACCTAATACAAATAAACTAGACTAAAAGACAACAGATAGAACTGGTTCTTCTAGCTGGTTCAAGTAGCTTCAGAATCGCACAGGAAATTCTCACACGAACTGCTTACAAAATTTCTTTGGTAATTTTGTTCTCTATTCTTGTTTTGCTTCTATGTTTGTTCACACCTGTTCAATAAGAACACTTGATAATATATAGGCTCCGTAGAAAAGGAGATATACTAGAATTAGGATGCAACTCTTCCAATTCTGATGCAACTCTTCCTTGGTGGAAGAGTTCTAGTTGATCTCAACTCCCTAGATCTTCTTCTATATTGATTCTTTCCTTACTGAATAAGGAGTCCATCTCCCTATCAATTTGCAACCTTTTCGACCAGGAGATATATCTTTAGATCACTGATTGTGCTTATCTCCTGTTTGCGATCACCTCACGTGCCATTAACTCTGAATGTCTATGTCTCCAGTGATGGACCTGGTTCAACTCTGAATTCATTTGTCAATCTTCAAAACAATTTAACTTCTTGATCCAACAAATTCCCCCTTTTTGATGATGAAAAACTCTGTGCTTTGTCCTGTAATCACTTTAATCCAACATTGACACTTTTTATAGTATTAAGCATTTATCATAAAGAACCAGGTTCATTAGGTTATAAATCACAATTTTCAATATATCACATCTTCCCTCTTTTGGCATCATCGAAAAGTTGTAAAGTGTTAGAACTACCAGATTTATAATAATTACTCATGGCCACTGAGGCAACTGCAAGTGCAAACATGTATTAATCATCAATAGTAAATCAAGGCTGTAAACTATCAAGGACAGTGAGACACAATGGGTAAGAGAAAAAATAACACAATTCATTGATAAAATCATGGTTCAAGCACTAAACACATAAAGAACTAAAAACAGTTACAAGCATGAGCAAAAGATAGGAAAAAATCCTGAACTGGGTCATAGAGGGGTGAGGGACAACACTGGACACCTAAGGTTGGGAATGGGTGGAGGTTGGGTTCTTTTCTTGGAGAAGAGAGCATTTGTTGAAGAATCCCTGCATTCTTCTCCTTTTCATTAGCCAGATCAGATCTAAGAGCATCCCGCTCAGCCTCAACCTCTTCAAGGCGGGTCTTCGGGCGAAGGATTTCAGTATCCTTAACCCCACCTTCATGCACAAGCGCCTTGACCTTGCTATTCACAGGAGTTTTCCTTGATGAACCAGGTTCATCATCAGGAACATTCACATAATAATCGCATGTCAGAAGTGTGTTCTTCCCAAAATGGTCCTTGACAGTGGCCATCTCTTCTTTCTTCACGGCTTTGAAGTGAGCCAGCACAGTCGTTAGGATGAACCCATATGGGATAACATGAACCTTGGAGCCATTTACCACCCTGTCCAACAACTGAATTATGAAAGAGGGACATTTGATTTGCCTTCCACTATCCAGTTATTCCATGAGAGTTAAATCCATATAGTTTGCTATGTGCCTCCTCTCTTGCCTGGGCAGTATGCATTTATTGACAAACTCAAAAACCACTTTGTGTTGAGGTGCCATCTCGCTTTTGAACACAACCCTTGGTTCCACTTCTTCAGCATTATCACTGAACCTCTTGGTGATTTGCAGTGCAGAAGGAAGGCCATACAAGTTGGGTCACCATTGTCTTGTATAATAATCATATCCCTCAGCGGGAATCCCAAGAATTTCACCCAGCTCCTTGGCATTAAAGGAGATCTTAACCCCCTTCACTTGACTGGATACCCTGCCATCCTTGAATTCTGCCTTTGCCATGAACTCGACAATCTCACTCCTGGCCAGCCTGCCTTCAAATTGAAGGACCAAGTCCTTCTAGCCATGTACTTACAGAGTGTCCACAAGTAAAATCATGCCAAATTCTTCAAGATCCTTCAGCAACCTTCCCTTTAGTATCGTGTGCTTCCCAATTTTTTTTCAATTTGTCTGTCTCTCCACCAGACTCCTCTACTTCTTTACCACTCCACTCATCATCATCAACCTGAGCCTTCTTTGATTTCTTTGTGGACCTAGTCCTTTTAGCAACATTCGATGGTGTAGCAGACATAGATGCTGACTTCTTGGAAGAAGTCTTGGCCTTCTTTGGTTTGGGTGTCTGAAACTCAACTTCTGCCATTTGTTCCTCTTGATGGACCAGGTCCATCTCCTCAACATCAACAGCCTTCGCAGGCTCAAACACTTTTGCCTTCCCCTTTTCATCTTTCTTTCTCATACTCTCCCTCAAAGCCTTATGCAACTCCTCTTCACTCTTCCTAATACCACTTCTTGTGGTGAGACCTCTAGGAATGGAAACATCAACAGAGGGAGTGGATTTTCTCTTTTTGCTTTCCACTGGAGGAGCAACTTTCTTGGTCTTGGGTGTCTTCTTCTTTTTGGGTTTATAGCTCTCCCCTAACTTTCTCATAAGATCAGCCAAAGTTTCTTCAATGGATGAACTAGGTTCATCAGTTGCATGTTGAAGATTTTCCAGTCCCTCTGCAGCCTCTCTAGAATTACTTCCCCCTAAATCCTTGGAACCTTCTTCAACAACCACTGGGACAGTCCCACCAATTTCCAATGGAGTACCTTCTTCCCCTGTTCCCCTAACAATACTTCTTTCTCCCTCACTCACAAAGTTATTTTTACCGCCTCTTCTTCTCCTATCAGGAATCTCCACATCCACTACAGACCCAATTAAAACAAACCTATTTTCAGAAGTGACTGGCTCAGACTCAATTTTAGATGTTACCTCTTCAGAATTAGACAAACCAGTTGCTTCCCCCTCATTGGTGGACTTGAAAGAGTCATGAATTCTCAGATTCTTGGGCCTGTCTAGCTTGAAGCTTTGCGTTCAATTTCTTAGATAGAGAGCCAGAGGCCACGGTCTTTCTGGAAAGCATTTTCACATGCCTTATCCTGGGTTCTAAATTTGGGCTTGGTTGTACAACGAGAGTGGTTGGAGGAGATGAAACATGGTTGTTTTGAGGGGTGGTGGGATGTGATTGAGATGAGGTGGAGGAATTTGAGTGAGATGGAGTGGAACCAGTATCTTCAAGAGTGATACTATAGACAGGTGTGGTTGAGGAGGATGAAGTAGGAGGTGGAGTGTTAGCCATGGTGATGATTTTTGTTAAAGAAATCAGGATCAAGAGTAGAAGGTTGAAAGGGTTTCGACGGTTATGGATTTAAGAAAAAGGTAAGGGATTAGAGAAGTGATGATGGGTTTTTAAAGGCTTGGTTAATAAATACACAACGGATGTAATTTTGGTCAAGTGGGAGTCTAATCGGTTCAGGAGTGTTAGGTGATAAGTGATGGTTATGACTCCCCTATAATCTAGGCTATTTTAATTTGATTTGACTCTTTGGAATTGGTTCGAATTTGGGATAGGTACTATATTTAGTAAAGGCTTATTATAGATAGAGTCCTGCTCATGAGTAACTATAGATATTTCAATATGTGTATAGTGATGAGCACATACCTTGTCCTCAGATGAACCAGCAGCGAAGAACCAGGTTCATCTTGTTAGAATCTCTTTATTAAGCCTCAATTTTCAGAAATAGTAAAACATCATTAGTAACCAAGGAGTCATATTAACACATGGAAAGAGATTATTCCTTTTAAGGCATGAGACTGAGCAACGATTATTCTGATTATTTACACCTTTCAGAATTCCTAGCCAATTTTTTTTGAATTGGTTCCATTATATGATCTTAATCATCCTTAATTCTAACCTGTTTCTCTCAAAATGCTCTCTACTTAGTGACTTAGTAAAGATGTCAGCAATTTGTTTGTCAGTAGCACAGAATTCAATAGAGATCATTCCCTTCTCATGGTTGTCTCTTAGAAAATGGTGTCTAACATCTATGTGCTTTGCTCTTTTATGATGGACGGGGTTCTTCGTCATACTAATAGCAGTAGTGTTATCACATAAGATAGGAATGCATCCAACCTCTATGCCAAAATCCATCAGTTGTTGCTTAATCCGTAGTAACTGAGCATAGCATGAGTCTGTAGCCACGTACTCAGCCTCAACAGTAGATAAAGCTACCGAATTCTGTTTCTTAGTGCCCAAGACACAAGACATGAGCCCAAAAAGCGTGCCATTGTGCTCTTTCTATCTACCGAAAAGCCTGCATAGTCAGCATCAGCATATCCCACAAGATCAAAGTTACTACCTTTAGGATACCAAAGACAGAGGTCTGTGGTGCCTTTAAGGTATCTTAATATTCTCTTCACTGCAGTTAAGTGTGATTCCTTTGGATTAGCCTGAAATCTTGCACAAAGCCCTACACTGAAGACAATTTCAGGTCTACTAGAAGTAAGATACAACAATGAACCAATCATTCCTCTATACAACTTTTTATCGACAGATGAACCAGGTTCATCTACATATAGTTTTGTGGCTGTTGCAATAGGAGTGTCAATTTCCTTTGAGTCTTCCATTTTAAATATTTTAAACAATTCTTTCACATATTTTTGCTGATGGATCATAGTTCCATTTGAATTTTGTTTAATTTGTAATCCTAAAAAGAATTTAAGCTCACCCATCATGCTCATTTCAAATTCACTCCCCATTAGTTTAGCAAATTCTTTACTTAGCTTTTCAGAAGTTGCCCCAAAGATTATGTCATCTACATATATCTGTACTACCAAGAGATATTTACCTTTTTCCTTCAAGAATAAGGTTATCAATTTTACCTCTCTTGTAGTCATGTTCCAGCAGAAATTTTGAAAGCCTTTCATACCATGCCCTTGGAGCTTGCTTGAGTCCATACAGTGCTTTCTCAAGATTGTACACGTGATCAGGATTCTCCTTGTTTTCAAACCCCGGAGGCTGATTTACAAACACTTCTTCCTTGAGATAGCCATAGAGGAAGGCATTTTTGACATCCATCTGGTGAAGGGTGAATTCCATGTAAGCAGCAAAGGCTATGAGGAGCCTAATTGCTTCCAACCTTGCCACGGGATAAATGGTTTCATCATAGTCTATTCCTTCCTCCTGACTGTATCCTGGAACCACCAATCTTGCCTTGTTTCTTATAACTACTCCATCTTCATCAAGTTTGTTTCTGAAAACCCACTTTGTGCCATTCACTTATCTATCAAAGGGATTGGGTACTAGATGCCAAACTTGACTCCTTTCAAATTGGTTGAGTTATTATTGAATTTTATTTACCTATTTTGCATCCTGCAAGGCTTCAACAATATTTTTAGGTTCAATCAAGGATAGAAAAGCATCAAACGCACACATATTTTTCAAAGAGAATCTGGTTCTGATTCTAGATGTTGGATCAGTTATAATATTCTCCATGGGGTGTGAGCTTTGATATCTGTGTGGTTTTACAACCAACTGGGTATTACTTGAAGATCCTACAGTGTCTTGTTACTAAGGAACATGATTAGGGACATGTTCCAATGAGGTTTGGAAATTAGTTTGTTGCTCAGTTCCCCCTGGCATGTTGCCTGGGATGGATGAACCTGTTCTATCACCCGTTCCTTCCTCCAGTGTCGCTCCAGTTTGGTCTGAGTTTCTGACCAGCCCAATTTCTTCATCTACTTGTTCCAGTCTCTCAGAGAGAATTTTAGTTTCAGCAAAAACAACATGCACACTCTCTTCAACACACATAGTTCTTTTATTATACACTTTACAAGCCTTACTATGTGAAGAATATCCCAAGAATACTCCCTCATCACTTCTGGGATCAAACTTACCTAGGGAGTCTTTGCCATTGTTGTGCACAAAACACTTACAGCCAAAATCCCTAAGATGGGATATATTGGGCTTTCTCCCTTTAAGTAACTCATAGGGAGTCTTCTCTACAAGTAGTCTAGTCATGCACCTATTTATGATGTAGCATACAGTGTTTATTGCTTCTGCCCAAAAGCTATGGGGTAGTTTACTAGAAAGAAGCATGGTTATAAACATATCTTCAAGGGTTATGTTGTTTCTTTCAACAACTCCATTTTGTTGTGGAGTTCTAGGGGAAGAGAAGTTATGATGTATGCCATGTTCATCACAAAATTCAGCAAACTTTGCATTTTCAAATTTAGTGCCATGATCAGACCTTATTGATGCAAGTTGATTTCCTAACTATTTCTGGATTCTTCTAACAAAAGTAGTAAACATATCAAATGCTTCATCTTTAGATGTTAGGAACAATGTCCAGGTAAATCTAGAGTAGTCATCAACAAACACCATTATATATCTTTTACCACCTCTACTTAATGTTCTCATAGGACCGCATAGATCCATATGAGCAAGTTCCAACGTCTTGGTGGTACTTATTACTTTGTTGCTTTTGAAAGAGGATCTTACCTACTTCCCCCTTGTACAAGCCTCACAAACTTTGTCTTCCTTGAACTTAATGTTAGGGAGACCTATCACTAGGTCCTTGGAGACTAGTTTGTTGAGTTGGTTTAGACTTGCATGTCCAAGTCTTTTGTGCCAAAGGAGGGGATCACTGTCCAGCACACTCAAACAAGTTAATTCGTTTTCTGATAGTGTGGATAGGTCTATGATATAGATATTATTCACTCTTTTTCCCTGCAAAACAATCTTGTCGGTGATAAGATTAATCACAAAACATTTTGTAGAAGTGAATGCAACCAGTTTACCTCTGTCACACAGTTGTGACACACTGATTAGGCTGTATTTCAAGCCATCTATCAAGTAAACATTCTCAATGGAACGTGTGTCATCCTTACCTACCTTACCAACCCCAATAATTTCACATTTCTTCCCATTTCCAAAGGAGACATTTCCTCCTTTGAGGTTTTCAAGTGAAAGGAACTATTCCTTGTTCCCTGTCATGTGCTTTGAGCAACCACTATCCAAGTGCCATATTTGACTGCTCCATTTCACTTGAACCTCTGATTCCTCATCTGATTCACCAATTGCCATGAGTGCTTGCTCATCTCCATCTTCATCATCTGATTCTTTATCTGAACTTTCTCCCCAAGCATCAACCATAGCTTTTGTTGATGTTGTGTTTTTCTTGGGATGAACTTGTTCCTTCTTCCGGTTCCTCGTTCAAATCTTTCCCTTTTCCATTCAAGTTCTCACTGAGGACAGTTCTTGATGTGATGATCAGTTTTTCCACATTTGTAGCATCCCTCGTTGGTGGATTTTTCTGGTGCCTTTGCCTTGTTGTAGTTTTCACCTCTTGAGATGCCCTTTTTCCTGATGAGATAGGTTTTGAATTCCTTGGTGATCATAGCCATTTCATCTTCCTCCAGATCTGTTCCCTCAGTGATTCTTGGTGCCATACTTCTTTCCTTCTTGGGAGCATCCATCTTCATTGTTTGCCTTCTAAGTTCATAAGTAGTGAGATTTCCAATTAGCTCATCCAATCTGAGGGTTTCCACGTTCTTGGATTCCTGAATAGGAGTGATCTTACTCTCCCAAGAGATTGGCAGAACCCTTGTCAAAATCTTTTCAACCTTGTCTTCTTCAAGTATAGTCCTTCCTAGAGATTTTAGTTCATTTTTCAAAGTAGTGAACCTATTGTACACCTCTTGGATGGTTTCTCCTTCCTTCGTAGAGAAATTATCATATTGAGAATATAGTAATGTACCTCTAGATCTTTTCACTTGTGCAGTTCCTTCATGATCCACTTTCAAGGTGTCCCTAATTTCCTTGGCAGTAGTGCAACTTTGAATTCTACTGTACTCATCTGGACCAAGTCCACACACAAGCCACTTCTTGACCTTGGCGTTCTTTTCCCATTTTCTTATGTCTTCAGCAGTGCAGTCAGCTCTTGTCTTTGGCACATCTACTTTTTCTGCAGTCTTCTTCATGGTGGACAAAGTACCTTCAGTGACTATGTCCCATAGTTCATAGTCTTCTCCAATTAAGTGATCCTTCATCCTGTTCTTCCACCATGAGTAGTACTGGCCAGTGAAAAGTGGTGGCCTAGCAGTTGATTGTCTTTCCCAGTTCCCAGTTGGTGCACTCATCTTGATCTTTTCCTAAGGTGTTAGCCTCTTCAAGGATAAACTGATATGATACCAATTGTTATTTATCTATGTCAATACCACACAAGAGGGGGTGTTATTTGTGTGGTGACAAATTTTTGAGTGTAGTAGTTATAGAAGGACCAGGTTCTTCTATGTGTTCCAACTCCTACAGTTTGCGGAATAATAATTGCAGAAAATAAAGAACACAACAATTTTACGTGGAAAACACTTGGCTCAAAAGGTGAAAAACCATGACATACTTCCCTGTAGGATTTTCCCAAACTCTTCACTAAATCAATGAGCCAAACAACATTTACAAAATAAACTCTTTTGTAACCTAAGGATTAACTCTAAACCTTTGTGGCAAACTAGCCTCTAGCTATTTGCGACAACCTTTAAGTTAACTCTAACTTGAATACTCAGTACCTATTACAAATACTTATAGATAAAGCTGAAAGATACACTTTGTAATCACCTACTACAAATAAAGTAGACTAAAAGACAACAGATGAAACTAGTTCTTCTAGCTGGTTCAAGTAGCTTCAGAATCACACGAACTACTTACAAAATTTCTTTGGTAATTTTGTTCTCAATTCTTGTTTTGCTTCTATGTTTGTGCACGCCTGTTCAATAAGAACACTTGACAATATATAGGATCCGTAAAAAAGGAGATATACTAGAATTAAGATGCAGCTCGTCCAATTCTGATGCAACTCTTCCTTGGTGAAAGAGTTCTAGTTGATCTCAACTCCCTAGATCCTCTTATATCTTGATTCTGTCCTTACTGAATAAGGAGTCCATCTCCGTATCAATTTGCAACCTTTTCGACCAGGAGATATATCTTCAGATCACTGATTGTGCTTAGCTCCTATTTGCGATCTCCTCACGTGCCATTAACTCTGCATGTCTATGTCTCCAAGGATGGACCTGGTTCAACTCTGAGTTCATTTTTCAATCTTTAAAACCATTCAACTTATTGATCCAACAACCCCATACAAATAATGGCGCCAGGTCTTAAGCGCAAACACAATAGCTGCTAATTCGAGATCATGAGTCAGATAATTCTTCTCGTGATCCTTGAGTTGTCTCGATGCGTAGGCTATGACTTTACCATGCTGCATTAATACACACCCAAAACCAACCCCCGAAGCATCACATTAAAAAACGAACTCTTCGGTTCCTTCCGGTAGTGTCAAGACTGGAGCTGAAGTCAACCTATTCTTTAACTCCTCAAAACTTTTCTCGCAAGCGTCTGACCATTGAAACTTGATTTCCTTCTAAGTTAATCTAGTAAAAGGGGTCGAGATAGAAGAAAATCCCTCTACGAAATGCCTATAATAGCCTGCTAGACCCAAGAAACTTCTTATATCGGATACTGAGGTGGGTCTAGGACAATTCTTCACTGCCTCTATTTTCTGAAAGTCCACCTTCACGCCTTCCCCTGAGATGACATGGCCCAAAAAAGCTACTGATTTCAAGCAGAATTCACACTTAGGAAATTTTGCATATACCTTGCGATCCTGCAGTGTTTGCAACACAATTCTGAGATGTTCTGTATGGTCAGTCTCGCTAGGGGAATAAATCAAGATGTCATCAATAAACACAATAATGAACAGATCAAGATAGGTCTTGAAGACCCTATTCATAAGGTCCATGAAAGCTGCTGGTGCATTCGTTAAACCAAATGACATTACCAAAAATTCGAAATGCCCATACCGAGTCCTGAAAGCTGTTTTTGGAATATCAACTTCCTTAACCTTCAATTGATGGTATCCTGATCTGAGGTCAATTTTGGAATAACACTAGGAACCCTGAAGTTGATCAAAAAAGTCATCTATTATGGGAAGAGGTTACTTGTTCTTGATGGTGAATTTATTGAACTAACGATAGTCAATGCACATGCGCAAAGACCCATCCTTCTTTCGGACAAACAGGACCGGTGCGCCCCAAGGTGAGACACTTGGACTTATGAATCCCTTATCTAGAATATCTTTCAACTAAACTTTTAGCTCTTTCAACTCTACTGGATCCATTATATAAGGTGGAATAGATATAGGCTTAGTGTCGGGAAGTAGATCAATTCCAAAGTCAATTTCTCTATCGGGAGGGACTCCGGGAAGATCTTCGGGAAACACTTCTGGGAACTCATTTACAATTGGTACCGACTGGAGAGTGGGAATCTGAGCATCTCCATCCTTAACTCAAATCAGGTGATAGATATACCCTTTGGAGATCATCTTTCTGGATTTAAGATAGGAAATAAACCTACCCCTAGGTGTTACTGCATCACCTTTCCATTCTAAGACTGGTTCACCGGGATTTTCAAAACTTACTATTTTGGTTCTACAACCCACTGTGGCATAAGTCTGCTACATTGAGAACGATGATACACTTTGGCTGGACATCCCTTATAGATACACCTTGCTATAGCTGATTCTACAAATGGTGTGGAAACTTCAAAGGGTTCACACAACTTTTCTGGTTCTATCCCAAATTTCTTAGCAATATATGGGGTTACATAAGATAGGGTGGATCCCGGATATATAAGAGCGTAGACATGAAAAGTGAATATTGTTAGCATACCTGTGACAACATCTCCACGAGACTCTGTAACCTGACGGCCTGCCAGTGCATACAAGCGGTTTCGACCACCGCCTGCATTACTAGACTTTGCTGCACCACGCCTTTGTTGGGCCTGAGAGTTATGAGGGGCTGCTGAATTAGTGGACTGAGCTACATTGCCTCCATTTTTCTTCTTTTCTGATGGACAATCCCTCAAGAAGTGGCCCTGCTGACCGCACCCAAAGCAACCATTTGTACCCGAACGACACAACCCTGGGTGCCTCTTACCACACGTGTTGCAAATAGGGTAACCAGGGACTCTGTAGCCCACACTAGCCTGTGATTGTGAGTCTGTTGCTCTGAAATTCTTATTTTTCTTGTTAAACTTTGACCTCTGAACCGGTGCACTAGCTAAAGATGGAGCAGGTCCAAATTTTGATTTCCTGAAGAACTGGCGATTACCTCCTGTTTGAGATCCCTCATGGCTGAAATTTTCTGCAGACTTAGCTCTCTTGCTGAATTCCCTATCCTTCTCTCTCTGTAGCCGCTCTTCTTCCTTCAACCTGTCTTCGTTCCCTTGAACAAAGGAAACCATCTTAGTGATGGTCATGTCATTATTCTGAGCATCTATATTAGCATCAGCAAACAAATCATCTGAAAGCCCCAACACAAACCACCTAACTTTGGCCCTCATATCACGTAACATTTCCGAAGTATACCTAGCAAGAGAGACGAACTTGAGGTAATACTCATTCCCACTCATCTCATTCTGTCTAAGTCTCTCAAACTCCAAAGCCTTAGCTTCCAAGACCTCAATGGGTAGAAAATGCTCAAGGAACGCATCTGCAAACTCTTTCCAAGTCACAGGAGCCTCATCCTCCCCTCGGGACTCTTCCTATGTTTCATACCAAGTGTTGGCAACATCCTTCACCTGGTACGCAGCAAGCTCGATTGACTCAGTGTCTGTAGCATGCATCACTCGAAATATCTTCTGAACCTCATCAATGAAGTTTTATGGATCCTCTTCCTTTTTGGACCCTGTGAAGACTAGAGGTTTCATGTTGAGGAATTCCCTAGACTTGGAACTACCCGTCTCATGAACATCACTTGTTCCCTGCCTTTGAGCCTGAGTAGAAACTACCTAGGCGAGCAACTGGATAACTCCCCTGACATCCATGTCTGAAGCACTAGGCACTGAGCCCGATGCAACCCCCTAGGCCAGAGTGTCCTCCTCTTGAGCAACATTAGTCGTAGCTCCCTAGCTAGTAGCTGAGGCCCTCCTGGTGTACTTTCTTTTTGCAAGCATTGTTTTTTGAAATACGCAATTCGCACGAGTTAGAAAGATTCCTGAAGCATATCTCTAACTACACAATCTAGAGTATGAAAGAAATGGAACAATCCTAGATGTCTTGGTGGTCAACTGCTTACACGTGTGGCGCGCACACACACATAAAAGTGACGCCACTGGACATGGCTTCACAGACTCCCTAGGACTCTTGAACCTAGGCTCTGATACCAAGCTTTGTCACGCCCCGAACCATGGCCTGGGCGTAACACGGCACTCGGTGCCTGACTACATGTGACCGAACGAACCAACTGTATGGCTGGATCAACATGTGGTATAACTGTAAGCTAGATATAAGTATACAACATGATGATCTGCTAAAGAGTGTGACTAAAATATCATAGATGCGGAAAATACTGAAAAGTCTGCAAGTATAAACGAGTAAGCGACAAGGCTAACACATAAAAGCCTGCTAATATCTGACTGATTGAAATATAGTCTACGAAGCCTCTAAAGAATACTGAAATGCTAACTGTTTACCGAGACAAGGTTCCCGGTATACCTTATTAACTGAAATACTATAATGACTGAAAAAAGGGAGGGATAACGCCTCGAAAGACTGGGGCTTACCAACAGTTGATACGAGATGTCCTAGCAAGAAGAGTCGTCAACCTGTAAATCGTTACCTGCATCGCGAGATGCATGACCGGGCAAAAAGGGACGTCAGCATTGAATTGCACTCATAACTGAAGGAAAGAATTGTAAATACTAAAACTGAAACTGATAACTGATCTAAACATAGGAAGTAAGGTTATGAATACTCCCTCTTCTGAATGATGAACCAATTGTTTATCTGAATAAATAGACAGCAGACTCAGGTCCAATATATATATATATATGTGCACAAATTGTGGCCTCGGGCCTAAGTATACGTATACATAACTGCGGCCTCAGACCCAAAATTCATAAAGCATAAACTACGACCTCGGGCCCAAATACAGGTGTTCAACAATCAGGAACTTAGAATCAGGAACTGAGAATCATACTGCAATACATCATACTAAAATACTGAACCATACTGAGTTACATGATACCGGAATAACGAATAGGACTAGACTGAGATGTTTATTCATAATAAGTTGATTTGTCATAACTGAAACTCATAGAATATTGAATGACTATGAAACTATGCCATCTAAGGAATAAAAGTTCTACGACTATTGATGGAACTAAGGCATAATTACTTTATGAGGAAACTAGTAATAGTCATAGTTAATGGGGCGTAGGGAGAATCATAGACATTCCCAAACGTAAAGAGTTAGCCTCACATACCTTAACTTCCTGTTCTTGAGCGTAATACAACGTTTGTGAACCCTTTCAACTTTAATCTATAGCAATACAAGTCAAAGGGATTCCATATTAGCTGTGATACTCATGTATTGGTAACTTAAGCATTTTATCAAATACTTGGTGGGATTAAAGCTTCATAGTCCTTATTAATGGTGTCTCTACACCCAATAACCCATTCTCTTGCCCCTAGATAAATTCTAAAGTTTCAAATGGTTATAATCAATATTATTCTTTATCACCCATAAGGTAAACAACACCCTTAACCAGTAATCAACAATCAACACACCAAACCTTTAACCGTTCATGCTTTTCTATCAAACCCATATCTCCTGAACTAGGGTCTATAATCATTAAACCAACGCTAGAATCAATTAGAGGGTGAAGACATTACCTCTTTGAAGTTCAATCCCCTTGAATTCGAGTTCTAGTGTTCCTTCTCTCAACAATCATGTCCCAATCGAATATCTAATGATATAGAGGGTTTAACCATGTTAATAATATGTTGGAAAATTAAAATTAACTTAGAATCACCATTAGAACTTACCTTGGGTGGCGGAGGGACCCTTAAGGAGTTATGTTTTTGAGAGATCCCCTTTCTAGAGCAAGTTTTTATGTGTTGGGGATGTGGGAGACGATTTAAAAATGACTCCCCAAGTGCGCCCCCACACACCTGTACGCCTGACTGCGCACCTGACTGCGGAAAATAGCAGGAACACTGCCGCATGTGCGCGGCCGCGGTCGGGGCGCGCACTGGGCGTGGATATTGTGCATTGTTCTGTAAAACACACATAACCTTTTGCGAAGAGATCCGTTTGGGATCCACAATATATCGTTGCAAATATATTTCAAAGTAAATACAAGTTTCATGTTTTGAGTTTTCCCAAATACCTTAGACGTTTTTCACTAAATCTCTTGAAAGATTGACTTTTTGTAAACTTCGTAGATTTTATCGAATCTTGTATACCTCACTCCTCGTCTTGATTCTAAAATAACTATTTCCACCCATATTCATACCAATAGAACTTCACATGTCCAAAATATAACCTTAATACTCATTTAACATATTCATACCTAAACCGAATTTACGGGGTGTAGACTTCTTCGCGAACGCGAGGTCGGCCTCGCGAACGCGATGCTCCACCAGCAGCTCTACCGCGAACGCGTTTGCTCCATTGTGAACGCGAAGACAAATCTCCCCAGGGCAGCTTTTCCCTTGCGATGCTCCAACCGCGAACGCGTAACTTTTCCTCTCGAACCTTCGCGAACGCGTGCCCTCAATCATGAACGTGAAGCACAAATGCCCAGCAAGCACAAATCTTTCCTCGCGAACACAATTACCCCTACGCGTTTGCGATGATTAGCACTAGAACTAGCGACAACAACAACCAAACATGGAGGAAATGTTCTGAAACCATCTCGAAACACACCCGAGGCCCCTGGGACCGCGTCAAATCATACCAACCAGTCCCAATACATGACACAAACCTACTCAAGGCCTCAAACCACATCAAACAACATCGACACCATGAATTGCGCATCGATTCAAGCCTGATGAACTATTGAACTTCTAACTTCCACATTCGATGCCGAAACCTATCAAATCACGTCCGATTGACCTTAAATTTTGCACACAAGTCACATTTGACATTACGGTCCTACTCCAACTTCCGGAATCAGAATTCGACCCCGATATCAAAAAGTTCACTCCTGGTCAAACTTCAAACCCCCCTCCCCCAATTTCTAACATTTGCCAAATGACCCTGAAACGACCTACGGGCCTCCAAATCCACATCCGAACGTGCTCCTAAGACCATAATCATCACACGGAGCTATTCCCATGCTCGGAATCCCAAACGGACATCGATAACATTGAAATACACTTTGACCCAAATTCGTAAAATTCTTCCAAAATGACAACTTTACATAATAAGCGATGTAACGCCCCCGGATCATCAAAAACCTGATTCGGACTTGTTTCCAAGTCCAAAATCATCATACGAACCTATCGGAACCTTCAAATCCCTATTCCGATGTCGTTTACTTGAAAGTCAAACCTTAGTCAATTCTTCTAACTAAGCTTCTAAAAGTAGAGATTTCTTTCCAAATCAACTCCGAACTTCCCAAAATTAAATTCTGACAGCACGTGCAAGTCATAATACCTGAAGAGAAGCTATTCAAGGACTCAAACCGCCAAACGACTCGCTAGAACTCAAAACGACTAGTCGGATCGTTACATTCTCCCCCACTTAAACATATGTTCATCCTAGAACGTGTGAAGGACTGCTCTGGAGTTGTCCAACATCACAGTTTAACACTTCGTGCATCTGCTCGTGGCACCACAACCCAGTTGAGCAATTAGCTAAAGTCAGACTGAAGATCCTTCCTGCTACCTTAGCTAACAAGCTTTAGGACCAAATTCCAACATCTGAAATTTCCCACGATACCACATTCTAACACACGAAAGCCGTATCAATCACCAGACACTGAACTCAACGTGACCATGCTCCTCCGCTGAAATCACACCATACCACATTACACATTTTCCCAAGGCAATCTCCCTCAAGCACAACAGCTAAAATATCCACTGACCCGAAGCCCATAGTATACCTCATAACATATATAATCCTTGTTTCAACTCTCGCACTACTACCACGATGGAGGAGATCTGTAGAAACTCATAATCATCTGCAGAATCAAAAAAAAATGGAGCCTCTCCTCCTGTTAAGGACCATTAACTCATTTTGAACTGAATAATGACATTTGCTCTTTAATATACCTTATATAAATCTGATTGCCCTGATTTCAGGTCCAAAAATCTTGTCTCACCCAGTACCATCTGCTCGGCAATAAGCCACCTCAAACATTGACCAAGATCTCATATGATGCCACAATGCGCCAACAAGTCACGAACTAGAATTTGATACATAAGGAAAACGAACTCTGGAAAGAACTACTCAACCCACGTAACTAATTAAACAACCGAAAAGATGTTATGAACCTTCCTCAGAAAGTGAGAATCAAAACACGCAAGAATAGATATTGGGGAACTGTACTCAACATCACACTGGTGCGGCGTGCAACCCGATCCACACATGATACCTGTGGCGACGTGCCACCCGATCCAAACAACATACCTGTTGCAGGGTGCCACCCAATCCAAACATCGTACCCATGGCAGCGTGCCACCCGATCCACACATAATAATCTAAAGAAAACACACATCAAGTCGTAACACTTATACTCACAAAATACCTGAATATCAACCACAAGCACGCCACGAGCATAATGCAAATCCTGGGGAGACGGGTAGCGCCATACGCTACAAAACTCAAGCACAACTAAGGTGCGATATATGATCTGCATCTCGAGATCCATCCTGCTCACATAACATCACCGCTATACGGAACCTCAACACACGTGCGAATAATCAAGCCGTCTCATAACCCACATGGCCAATAGATTATTACATGAAATAGTTGACGATGAAAATAACATTTAATGCCCGAACACTCCTCCATAAGAAATGCTATGCTGGATGAACACACTTGGCTTGGTGTAGAGCACACATCCACATTTAGACTTATTAATGGACCTCAAGCCAATTCTAATCATACCATACTAGGATAATAAACTTTCAAAGATCCATAATACTCTTTTTCCATGACATACAAGAACAACCGCCAAATCCGGAACAACTCACACAATCGACAACCCAAGGAATAGAATGCCTCTCAGGCATTAACTCTCACTTTGACGATATTATCATAACCTCCATACTTGGTTTTAATCTTTAGCAATCAAGTGACTAACATATCACACTTATATAGATTTCCCCGTGGAGTACGCTCTCATAACCTTCCGCTCAGGTAGCAAAGTCTGCACATCCCTATCACCATCCATACAATGCTACAAAGCGAATCGAGAATCTGCAAATCAGTACACAAAGCCTCTTACACAGGACACCGTCCTCAGGTGACGCTAAGACAATACCAGCTTACTCTAAACATGTGAATTCTTTCCTGCTCATCCGAACTCGTGACATTCTTGTCAACACCGAACCGCAACCTTGATCCTCAACTTTCAATTCTCGTGCCACTCACTGCACCTAACATGCCAATATGCGAGAGTACAAGAATTCCATCATGACTTCTGAACCACTAATAGAATAAACACTCCATCATATAGAAACCTTTCACTTAACTCATTCCAGGAGAACCATTGCAACACGCGACTGAATTCCCTTAACCGCAGAAAATACCATCCTCAAGTAGTGGTCTAAACCACCATACCTCTTACGGGATCTATCTACACATAACAGACCATTCTGATCAAATACCTCCCAAATCAACCAAGTGGTGGTGGCGCTCAAGCCCAAGTGTACAACCACAAACTACATGTATAACTTCGCGTTGAAGAAACTGATCACTGCCACAATCATGTTGATTCAACCATTACTAACCAACCCAAATTCTTCCAATTTACTCTGGACTTGCCTTAGATATAATAATAGCTCCATTCAAAATATAACGAGCTCATTCCGCACTCATCCTGAGTGACCCCATTTCATGAGACCACGTTGTATCAAAACCCACGAACCATCTCATACCCTCCTTGTGCGCACATTCGCATCTTCAACTGGTACACCCCATTTTAAAATCCCTCTATAAATCCGAATTTATTTCCTCCCATTCTTCCAGTACTACACCGCAAACCAATGATAACATAGAACAGTCCAAGCCCTTTCATAATCCACTTCAAAAGCTCGATACTAAACCATGCCACAAACTCGAATCCTTAGGCACCACACTTTAATTTTTGAACCCACTAGGATCGTTGTTGAGAGTCACCTACTCTGACTTGTTCCCGAATATAATAAAACTCCAAGGCCCTGCTAGCACATGAACACCCTCTCAAAGAAGCAACCGGCTGAATTCTTTTCCTTGTACATCACATCCATACGAAGCATAGACTACGAGTCTTCCCAAAACCTTTACATGAACCGATAAGGCCGAATATAGCACAACATCATCAATTCCTTTGCTCAAATTACCGTTGATGTTTTATTTACCTAGTCATGATACCCCACCAATACACTGATAACCAGAAACCGCACAAGAAGACAACCACGCGATCCATCGGTAGACGATAGGGCTCCCCCATTTAGCTTGAAGCTACAATTACATAACTCTGGAACCCACTAAGATTCCTCCTTCCCCATTGGCATCAACTGAAAATCCAACAATACATTCCAACTCGAAGTCCTGTTGCATCCAAATAAAATCCGTGGACCTAGTCACTGTCCCACTTTGGTTAAACCCTCTCCTTTAAGAAACTACTCGACCTTCGCTTTTCATACTCAACAATGCAACATCTGTCCATAATGAAAATACGACAGGAGGATATAAATGACTCTGATGGAGACTCTACAGGCTGCAGTTCGTAACAGGAAAATACAACCCACAATAAAGTCCCCACAATAGCAGCACCTCTGCACCCAACAGACCACCAGACATATATGTTCCTACACAAAAAGTGAAGCAAGGTGTAGATGAGTACGTAAATCAATGCGTAGCCAGTAAGTATCAAGTATAACCTTGAAGAATTAGTGACGAGAGGTCGACATAAATACTTACTAAAGGTCTAATATAGCAATATAATAAAATCGTAAGCAGATATAAAGTGCACAATAATAGTGAGGTAAATTTGTAAGGTTTATAATCTTCAAATTATTCTTTTAAAGCATAAATTTCTCAATCTTGTATTCTACATTAATATCTCAGAAGAATGCCAGTGTAATTACCAAATAGATAAGAAATACCATAAAATGTTGGGCTTCAATGGAAGGTTTATCCTGTGAATATTCGAATTACTAGCGATAAGCATCGATCCAAAACTATGCAAACAGTGGGAAAATCAATCAATATGTTTCTAATACCCATAACTAATCAATTCAAACAAATTTCCAACTCCGTTCGAAAAGTCGATAAAATTCAGCCTCCGGCCCACGTTCCTGGATTCCGAATTTTTTCGAAGATAAACTTTACCCATAACACCACGAACTCGATTATATCATTTATTCCAAATTCCACGTCCAATTTCTTGGTAAAAATTCAAAACTACCAACTTCTAGGTTTTTCTTCAAAAACCCAAATTTCTACTAATTTTCATATTTAAATCCATATATAAACCATGTATTAACTCACTAAATTGAATAAATCACTTACCCCATAATAGATGATGAAAATGGAACTCCAAAATTGCTCCAAAATCGGCTCCCATGGAAGAAATGAAGTGAAAATGAGCCAAACAACCGATTTAAAAAGAACACTGCCAAGTCTGACCTTCATCGCGAACGTGGAACAACCCTCGCATTCGTGAAGCTCAACAAACTCATGACCCAAATCTTCTTCGCAAACGCAAGGTCGGCCTCGCGAACGCGATGCTCCACCAGCTGCTCTACCGCGAATGCGTTCGCTCCATTGTGAACGTGAAGACCAATCCCCCGAGGCCATCTTTTCCCTTTCGCGAACGCGATGCCCCAACCGCGAACGCGTAGCTTTTCCCCTCGAACCTTCGCGAACGTGTTCCCTCAATCACGAACGTGTTCCCTCAATCACGAACGTGAAGCACAAATTCCCAGCAGCCACAAATCCTTCCTCACGAACACGATTACCCCTACGCGTTTGCGATGAACAACACCAGACCCAGCGACAGCAGCAGCCAAACAGGGAGTAAATGTTCCGAAACACACCCGAGGCCCCCGGGACCCCGTCAAATCTTACTAACCAGTCCCAATACATGACATGAACCTACTCAAGACCTCAAATCACATCAAACAACATCGACACCACGAATTGTGCATCGATTCAAGCTTAATGAACTATTGAACTTCTAACTTCCACATCTGATGTCGAAACCTATCAAATCACGTCTGATTGACCTCAAATTTTGCACACAAGTCACATTTGACATTTCGGTCCTACTCCAACTTCCGGAATTGGAATCCGACCCCGATATCAAAAATTCCACTCCTGGTCAAACTTCCAAAAACCCTAAATCCTCTTTTCACTCATTCACTGCGTCGGCATATAAACGAGCACCCCACTATTACATCAATACCGTGAGATAATAACTCATGAACATCATGACAACCTGTGCATATCCTCAAACCATCTGAAATATAGCTACTGAGCTGAAATGGAAGAACATCCTTCTGTAAGAAGACGATAATAACTTGCTCGAATGCGCAGGGAGAAACATCCTGCTCCACATCTGTAGTACCACTGCAACTCCTCGGTGCCCATTTGACACGGAGTTCAACATCATATAAGAATGAGTAGGAAGGAAATAAAGGCATAAGCCTCAAAGAAAATCAAATAGCACGATGAGGAATCAAGAAGGGAAGTGCTCCTAACAACCCTATAGCCTCTCGAAGATAAGTATAGACGCCTCCTTACCGATCCACAAGACTCTACTAGACTTGCCCATGATTCGTAAGACCCCAGTGAACCTAATGCTCTGATTCCAAGCTGTCATGACCCAAAAGCCACTATGGTTAATGATGGTGCCCAACACCGCCGTCAAGCAAGCCAACGATGATTTACAATTTAATTATCCATTTTAGTACTTTTGAAATCAAATTTTTTCCTTAATTAGACAATATAAAATAGAATTTACAGAGTAAGTTAATGTATTTGCACGAACCACAATAATAAATGACTTGAAAGAACCCCTAAAGTCCGGTGTCACAAGTACATGAGCATTTTTCTAAGAAATACAACAACAACGCAACATCTGTCCAGAATGAAAATACGACAGGAGGATATAAATGATTCAGATGGAGACTCCGCAGGCTATGGTTCGTAACAGGAATATACATACCATAATAAAGTCCGCACAATAATCGCGCCTCTGTGTCCAACATACCATCAGACATATATGTACCTGCACAAAAAGTGCAGCAAGTGTAGTATGAGTAAGTAAATCAATGCGCACCCAGTAAGTATCAAGTCTAACCTCAAACAACTAGTGATGAGAGGTCGACATAGACACTTACTAAAGTCCTAATATAGGAATATAATAAACGCGTAAGCAGATATGAAGGGCACATCAATAGTGGGGTAAATCTATAATGTTTATAATCTTCCAATTATTTCTTTTAAAGCATAAATTTCTCGATCTTGCATTCTACATTAATATCTCAGAAGAATTCCTAGTGTCAATACCAAATAAATAAGAAATACCATGAATATTCGAACTACTAGCGATAACGCACGATTCTGTGGAGGTCGTTCGACCCGATCGGGAATAATGTATACGTTGCCGAGGGACGTGCGACACGATCCATAGATGCATTTATACTGCCGAGGTGTTCGGCCCGCTCCGCAAGAAAAGAGGATACTTTATGAACCTCTAGAATGAGAAGCTATTACAAGGCTAATACATAAGGATTTACAATTTCTATTAACGGTCGAGTAATTTGCACAAAATTCAAGTATGTGAAATTTTGGTCTTTTACTACTTCGTCTAGCAATTTCCAATATGATTCAAGTACTTCAATTAATAAAGGATGCAAACAATACAAGTAATTCATGATTTGGGTCCTAAACTACCCGGACATAGCATAATTAGTAGCTTTGCATGGACTCTCGTAACCTCGTGCGTACTTAGTGCCCACAATTAGCAGCAAATATTAATTTAAATCACCTATGAGGTAAATTTCCTCTTGCAAGGTTAGACAAGAGACTTACCTCGCTCCGCAGTTTTATAGCCGGCTCCGACATCACTCTAACACCTAAAACCGATGCTTATCGATCCAAAACTATGCAAACAATGTGCAAATTAATCAATATGTGTTCTAATACCCATAACTAATCAATTCAAACAAATTTCCAGCTCCGCTCGGAAAGTCGATAAAATTCAGCCTCGGACTCACGTGCCCGCATTCCGAAATTTTTCGAAGATAAACTTTACCCATAACACCACGAACTCGATTATATCATTTATTCAAAATATCACGTCCAATTTCTTTGTAAAATCCAAAAATACCATTTTTTAAGTTTTTCTTCAAAATCCCAAATTTTTACTAATTTCCATCTTTAAATCCATATATAAACCATGTATTTAACTCATAAAGTGAAGAATTCACTTACCCCATAATAGATGATGAGAATGGCACTCCAAAATTGCTCCAAAATCGGCTCCCATGGAAGAAATGAAGTGAAAATGAGCCAAACCCCCGATTTAAAAAGAATAATGCCCAGTCCGACCTTCATCGTGAACGCGGCAAAGCCCTCGGGTTCGCGAAGCTCAACAAACTCAGGACCCAAATCTTCTTCACGAATGTGAGGTCCGCCTCGCGAATGCGATGCTCCACCAGCTCCTCTACCGTGAAAGCGTCTGCGATGATCAATCTCCCCAGGCCAGCTTTTCCCTTTCGCGAACACGATGCCCCAACCACGAACGTGTAGCTTTGCCCCTCGAACCTTCGTGAATGTGTGACCTAAATCGCGAACGCGCAGCACAAATGCCCAGCAGCCACAAATCATTCCTCGCGATCGTGATTACCCCTAAGTGTTTGCGATGAACAACACCAGAACAACGACAACAACAGCCAAACAGGGAGGAAATATTATGTAACCATCCTGAAACACACCCGAGGCTCCCGGGACCTCGTCAAATCATTCCAACTAGTCCCAATACATGACACAAAACTGCTCGAGGCCTCAAATTAGAGCAAACAACATTGACACCACGAATTGCACATAGATTCAAGTCTAATGAACTATTGAACTTCTAACTTCCACATTCGATGCCGAAACCTATCAAATCACGTTCGATTGACCTCAATTTTTGCACACAAGTCACATTTGACATTACGGTCCCACTCCAACTTCCGGAATCGGAATCTGACTCAGATATCAAAAGGTCCACTCCCGATCAAACTTCCAAAACCCCCAATTTCCAACTTTCGCCAAATGACCCCGAAACGACCTATGGACCTCCAAATCCATATTCGGACGCGCTCCTAAGATCAGAATCACCATACGGAGCTATTCCCAGGCTCGGAATCTCAAACAGACATCGATAACATTGAAATATACTTCAACCCAAATTCGTGAAATTTTTTCAAAATACCAATTTTCCATAATAAGCGTCATAATGCTCCCGGGTCATCTAAAACCCGATTCGGATATGCGCCCAAGTCCAAAATCATCATACAAACCTATTGGAACCTTCATCAAATCCTGATTCCGAGGTCGTTTAATCGAAAGTTAAACCTTAGTCAATTCTTCCAACTTAAAGCTTCCGAAATGAGAGATTTCTTTCCAAATCAACTCTGAACTTCCCGAAATTAAATTCCGACCACACGTACAAGTCATAATACCTGAATAAAAGCTACTCAAGGCCTCAAACCGCTGAACAACGCGCTAGAATTCAAAACGACCGGTCGGATCGTTATAAGACCATTAACCAGAAGGATAATTCACAGAGAATAGATAAGAAATATAACAACATTATAACACAACCCACTTAAGAATAGAAATCATGCAACTGTATGTAGATCTTTACACCATTTATTAAAGAAGAATTCTTCAACGGCCTTCTTTAAAGTTATGAACCACACAGAATATACCACCAGCTCCACCCTAGAACTAAAATTGCCTCTATATTTGGTATGGCAGTTTTTGCATTCAATGCTTCATACCACAGAGAAGACCTTGTCAGTTAGAACAATGAGATTTTGCAAGTTTGTGAAGTGCAGTAATTGCGTGCGTTGTGAAATAGATGGAGTCCTAACTTATTCATGCTATAAGCATTCCTCGACCTGAATTTCATCAAGAGAGTGTAATCAATAACTGGTGAAGAACTATGTAATTTATTAGCTCTACCCACATTCTCTATCTATGTATATGAATCATCTCAGGTCCAAAAATAATGATCGCCTATGAAAAAGAGAAAAATAGAAATGTATATTCTACTGTACTTCAATACATATAACTGCTTATAAATCGTGTCGTGCCTAAAGTAAAACCAATAACGGAGTAACTGACCTCAAGAAGCCGAAGAAATATGAAAATTAATGCAACAACATTCTCTTTGTTTCTTAAGGAATCAGGAGAAACCTAAACAGCAGTGTAATAAATTATCAGTAGTAATCAATATGGTAGTGCCATTATTACATTCTACGTGGCAAAGATTGGTTTAACTATAATGCAGCAGTGCAAAGATAAGTGATTACTATATAGATTAGAGCTTCCTTTATTCCATTGCTTCGCAACTCCCTCACTACCAGCTAAATCCAACAGCCAAAGCTCTTCATGCATTCAACATTATATTTGATCAAGTTCTTAGTTTTACCATAATACAAAACATGTTGAACATGTGGGAAATATTAGCAGAAAATGTTGTCAGTTAGTATAACAAAATTGGTCAAAAAGTGGAATAATGAGGCAATTAAAAACTCTCAACATGTTCAGAGTATTGCCTCTACAACTCACAATTCAGAAATTAACTTTTATAATTGCTCCCAGACAGTAGTAATATGACATATAAAGTGAACATCCACATATTTGCAACTTGACAGGATTGTTCCGTCTTATTCAAGTTCCATTTTAGTAAACTTTACTCTGATTGAAGTACTTGAAGTCTTTTACTCCGTGACCAAAATATACATGTATCGCATAACAGAAGGTTGATATACTTCAGTAATATGACTTAATTAGATTTTTTTATTTATGCAAAAGATTTCAGTTGCTATAAAGATATGACATATATACCCTATTTGACTGGTTCTTTAGATAATGCAAAGTGAAAGGCAAATAGATACAGGTTTTTATCATAATCGGATAGGATATAAAACTTGATTATGACAATTCATACCTCTTCAAAAACACTCTTGACACGACTTTTGTCTCATGTGCATGTCGCAATCCTCAAATTCTGAACTTATGTGCTCGGCCATAATATATATTTTTATGTATATCCCCTCATATTTTACTTTTGTTTCGTGGATTTTGGATGTTAAACGTGATGATATATATTATGAAGTGTTTTTATGTGTAGGAATGATCCGGGAGCAATCGGGGGCGAAACATGCGAAATTAGAGCCAAAACGGACGAGAAAGGGCAAAGGGAGCAGAGGGGCGCCAGAGGCAGCGCCTTGAGTCACTTGTTGCGCCGCAGACTGCCCTCATCATAATCAGACAAACGAAGTGTTAGCTCACACTTTCATAGAAGGGCTCCATCCCCAAACAAAGATTGTGGTAGATGTTGTAGCTGGAGGTCAAGTATTGGAGAAAAGCTTTGATGAAATATATGCATTATTGAACAAATTTTCCAAAAGCAATCCGGATTGGCAAGGAGAAATGGGTAGAAACATGGTACAAAAATCTGCAGGAGTTATTGAATTAGACGTCGTCTCGGCATTGTCAGCGCAGATCTCTACACTGACCAACCAAGTCAATCAGATGACCATGATCATTAACAAGCAACAAGCTCAACCAGTGCAACAAGTTTAGGTGTTTTGTGAAGTATGTGGAGAGGGTCACATGAACAATCTATGCCAGCAAATCATGAGTCTGTATATTTTGTGGGTAATGCAAATCGAGGCCAAACAAATCAGTATGGGGACACTTACAACACCAACTGGAGGAACCACCCAAACTTCTCTTGGGGTGGAAACCAAGGTACTAAGAATCAATAACGGCCTTAAGCACCTCAACAACAATATAGACCACCTCAGGCTGAACAACAAGATGATTCAAAAAGTCACCTTGAGGAAATAATGAAAAAAATGATGGTTGATCAACAATCCATCACTCAGAAATTAATGGCGGAGCAACAAGCCCAAGCCGCAGCAATGAGAAATTTGGAGCGCCAAATGGGGCAACTTGTCAGTACCCAAAATACCAGACCAACTAGGGCTCTTCCTAGTGATACTGAGCCGAATCCTTAAGCTCAAGTCTATGCAGTTACCTTGATAAATGGAAGAGTATTAGAAGAAGTTCCAAAGAAAAAGAAGTATATAACTCGTCGTAAAGGAGAATTAGTTTCCAAGCCAGTTGAGGAGAACGAGAAAGAGAACAAAGAATCAGAGCAAGTAATTGTGACAAGGCCACCACCCCCATTTCCACAAAGATTGCAGAAGAAAAAAGATGATGCTAAGTACAAGAAACTCTTAGATATTTTGAGCCAAGTGCGTGTGAATTTGCCTTTGGTGGAAATTTTGCAGGAAGTGCCTAAGTATGCAAGGTATCTCAGAGATATTGTGGCAAACAAACGAATATATACAGAGTTCGAAACAGTTGCACTTACAGAAGAGTGCAGAGATAGAGTACATAGTAAACTTCCTTCTAAGTTGAAGGATCCTGGGAGTTTCACAATTCCTTTGTCTCTTGGAAAACAAGAAGTTGGTAGAGCCCTGTGTGATTTAGGGGCTAGCATAAATTTGATGCCATCCTCTTTGTTCAATCAACTCGGATTGGGGGTTCTTAGACCTACTATAATCACTTTAGAGTTAGCAGATATGTCACTAGTTATACCAGAAGGAATTATTGAGGATGTGTTAGTTCGAGTGGAAAGATTTATTCTTCCTACTGATTTTATAGTTCTTGATTATGAGGCAGAAGAGGAAGTGCCCATTATTTTGGGGCGATCATTCTTAGCTACTGGTGGAGCGATTATTGATGTGAGGCAGGGAAGTTAAAGATGAGAGTTGACGATGAGGAAGCCACCTTTAATGTGTACAAGGCACTTAAGGTCCCTAAGCTTTATGAGGACTTGTGCATGATTACATTGGTCGAATTGAAGGGGATAGAGCAGAGTCCTTATGTGAATTATGGTGATCAAGATGGGACAACTGAGTTATAAGAGCTGGTATTGCAAGCTAAATGTGTAAAGATGATTGAGAAAAGAGCTAGAGATGAAAGAGGAGACCCTCTAAGAGCGTTCAAAAAGGCTAGACTTCATGGGATAAAGAAGAAGAGAAAGCGCGCAGCCTGAGTAGAGTAGCAGAGTCGTTCCACGACTATAAATAAGGCGCTTGTTGGGAGGCAACCCAGCTTGTATATCTTTTGTTTATTTATTTATTATTCTTTTTAGTGTCAAGTTTTGTGTTGTTTTTATTTTGTAGAGTAGGAGAATTCTGAGTACCCAAAGTTGAAGCTAAGGAGCATGTTTGAGCTTAAGTGTGGGGTCGTTCCGACTCTAAAGATTGAGGATCATGTCTGAGCTAGGTCCGAGAGGGTCTCAGGGAGTATTTCTCACCCTTGTTTTAATATTTTTCTCTATGATCATGCATCGAGGACTATGCATAATATAAGTGTGGGGTGGGGAAACCACTTTCTGAAGTGCAATTATGAAAAAAAACTCGGATTTTTTCCCGACGATAGATCTGTTGGACAATTTCTCTAGGGATAAAGTCCGATTAAAAAATACGAAAAAGATTTTTTTTTTTTGTAGACGGTTCTTTTCCAAGGGTGTAGCTCGAACCGGGTACTTTAATATTTTTTTTAGGAGTAGTTAGGAAGAAACTTAGTGAGTTTGAAATACTCATTGACGTGTTTGGTGCTGGCACATTAGGCTATGACATACATTATGTTTTCCCTTGTATTTGGTTTGACCTGTGAAGCCTAAGTAAAGTAAATAGCCTATTTTGTAACGCCTAAGCTCAGTTGTTTGACTTGTATGCCACATAGTGCAATATTGCTTAATTTTCTCAATTATGTGTGCTTTCTTGACTTGAGAGTTGAACAGAACCGTTGTGATTGAGTCATGTGCAATGTGTGTGTGAGGCCTAGTGATCTTCTATGTTATCCTGTGTAATCTAAAACTTGCCCCGTGTGTTAATCGAAGTTAAATTGTAGGTTATGCTAATCTAGGAGATGACGTAGGCATTTTCTTGATTGATCAAGGATGTGCTTGTCACATAAAAATAAAATTTTCTGTCGCTAGCCCGTTGAGCCTATAGACCTTTTCTTTGGCTTCCACATTACAAGTCGTACCCCTATTTTGTTCTTAATTTGAGATTGTTGAATCTTTACCTCCTAAGGCACTTAGTCGCTAAAAGAAGTAAGGTGAGATATTGGGGATTAGTTTTTGAGTGGAGCCATGGGAAGGCCCGTTGGTGCACTAAAGTTGAAATCAAAAGCCACTAGCCGATAAACCTTAATGTATGGAGTGTGTGTAAAGAAAAAAAAAGAAAAATAAAGAGAAAAGAAAAAAAAATGATAGTTAAAGCATGTACAAAAAAATACACAACTCCACTTCTTATTAAATGGTGCTAGTGGGAGTATAGAAGTGCTTAATTGAAAAAGGGCTATGTTGTATATGGGTTGTGGCAAGTGAATTGGTTGAGAAGAATATATGTTTGAATTGTGAGTGTAGTGTATTAAAGTGCTTAGGAGGGTTAGTCACTATTATTAAATATATCCTATCAGTCCCTTAGCCCACATTACAACCTTAAAGTCCTAATTGATCCAAGATTTGGCTAGCTTAATTTAGTAGAGATCTACACTATGGGCAAGCTTATGGTACGATCACGGGATGCATATGAATTCCTTGTGAGAGCTAGTGAAATTTTTTTCAATTGTGTGATGTCCTTAATTTATATTCAAAAAGCATATTTGAATGTGTGGACTAGTCTATATTCACTCTTTTGTTTGTTGGTAAGGGCACATGATCTCATGAATGATTGGTAATGTTGTAAACTTTCTTGTTGGGTTAGTGCGTGTGTTGAGAGGGCTTAGTGGTTACAAGTTGAATTTTGAGGTCGTATGGTTGCAAATAGGTTATTGGAGTGATTGAATTGAAATGTTATACTTGGGCATGTTTAGAAAAAGAGGGAAGAATGTGAATTTTTGTATGATCATGCTTGATTGCCGGTATTGATCATAGTCAAGGGTAAATTGTGTGATTAAAAGTTAAAGTGATCCTTTATAGTGAGCTTTGTACGTTGTTGAAGGGTAGTTATTTGTCCCATCGCTCGAGGACGAGCAAAAGTCTAAGTGTGAGATGTTGATGTTTAGCTTAAAATATATTATTTTTATGTATATCGCCTCATATTTTACTTTTGTTTCATGGATTTTGGATGTTAAATGTGATTATTTATATTAATTTGAAGTGTTTTTATGTGTAGGAATGATCAGGAGCAATCGGGGCCGAAACGTGCGAAATTAGAGCCAAAACGGACGAGAACGGGCAAAGGGAGCAGTGGGGCGCAACAGGCAGCGCCTTGAGCCACCTGTGGCACTGGAGACAGTAGGCAAAATTGAGACAGCGCCGTGGATGGGGTTCGGCACTGACCAGGATGCCAGTGATGTGAAATTCTTCTATTTCGCCCGGGACACGGTTATTTCGGCCCTAGACCTACCCAACACGTATAAATCAAGACTAAATTTATTTTCGAAGAGGGGACGCCATTTTGGAGAAACAAATACACACGAGAACATTCAGAAGCAAAGATATCTCAATTTTCTTCATCTTTTTCTAGTATTTTCAATTATTCAACACTTATGAATTTTTTTGACTACATCATGAGTGGCTAAATACCCATTATTCTGGGGTTCTTATTTAGCCATGAATATTGTTGTTTAACGTTAGATTAACCTTGATTATAATTCACTAATATATGGTTGTTTCTTCAATTCTGTGATTAATTGCTTAATTGTCTGACTAGCAGTTATGTTCTATTTACTATCTATGTTATAGTTGGGAAAGTCGTATATAGATTAGAGAAGAATTGAAGGTAGCGCGATCTTAACTCTTAGGGAGGGCGGATTTGTGGTTAGGATAGGAATATACCTAGTCACCGTGCTTAATTAACTATCATAATCTTAATGCGTTCTTAATAGATTAATTTTATAGGAATATATGTGTTAATCTATTTCGAATAGGCGAGTAGTACTTCGGAAGAAGGATATGAGAGAAATTATCGATTAATTAGCAACCATGAGTGAATTGTATGAAATTCAGAGTTAATTAGAACACAATATGAATGGTAAATCAATCACAACCCTGGAATATTTGTCTCTACTGAATACACACCAATCAACTCGTTACTTGATATTTAGTCATTACTTAGGATCGTAGTTTAATATAATCATATTCTTGGATTTTGATTTTGTCTTAACTGAATAACAATTTTAGTAATTTAGTGAGTAGTTGATACAAGTTTCTGTGAGTTCGACACTCGAATTATCATTTTATTACTTGTATGACCACGTATACTTGCGTGTGCGTTTGGGAGCAACAAGTTTTTGGTGCCATTGCCGAGGGACTTGAATATTGACTACATTCTGGTTTTGGATTTAATTGTTTATTTCATCTAGTCTAACGTTACTTGATTGTTGCTCTAATATCAGGAACTTTAATTGAATGCGTAGGGTCAAAATCCAGGACAGACTCAATGGCTTTGACCCCGAATCTGAGAGAACATTTCATAGTAGGTTGAGGGAAGCAAGGGATACAGACAATATTCAGGAACTCGTTCAATTTCCTGTGAATATGGTAGAGGAGCAACATATGGTTGTTCAGGAGGTGGCGATGCCCAGTATTTCTAATGTTATCTCCAGCATCGTGAAAGCCCAGAATCACTGGGCACTTTGAGCTGAAACAGAGCATGATCCAACTACTTCATGCAAATGGGCAGTTTATGGGTCTTCCACACGAGGATCCACAAAAGCATATTTTGAACTTCTTGGAGATTAGTGATATTTATATCACTAACGGAGTCACTCCTGACTATTTGAGGCTCACGCCTTTTCCATTCTCTCTATAGGGAGAAGCAAAGTGATGGCTGAAGGCAGAACTAGCTAATTCTATCACATCATGGAATGATTTGACAAGAAAATTTCTTGCAAGGTTCTTCCCTTCAGCAAAAACTGCATTGACCAGAAGTGAGATAGTTGCCTTCAAACACAAAGCAGGAGAGTCTTTATACTCAGCTTGGGAGAGGTTCAAAGGGCTACTCAGAGACTACCTTCATCATAATAAGACGAACCAAGTGTTAGCTCACACTTTCATAGAAGGGCTCCATCCCCAAACAAAGATTGTGGTAGATGCTGCAGCTGGAGGTCAAGTATTGGAGAAAATCTTTGATGAAATATATCTATTATTGAACAAATTCTCCTAAAGCAATCCGGATTGGCAAGGAGAAATTGGTAGAAACATAGTACAAAAATCTGCATGAGTTATTGAATTAGCGTCGTCTCGGCATTGTCAGGGCAGATCTCTACACTTACCAACCAAGTCAATCAGATGACCATGATCATTAACAAGCAACAAGCTCAACCAGTGCAACAAGTTCAGGTGTTTTGTGAAGTATGTGGAGAGGGTCACATGAACAATCTATGCCCAACAAATACAGAGTCTGTATATTTTGTGGGTAATGTAAATCAAGGCCAAACAAATCAGTATGGGGACCCTTATAACCGCAATTGGAGGAACCACCCAAACTTCTCTTGGGGTGAAACCAAGGTACTCAGAATCAATAACAGCCTCAAGCACCTCCACAACAATATAGACCACCTCAAGCTGAAAACCAAGCTGATTTAACAAGTCACCTTGAGGAAATGATGAAAAAAATGATGGTTGATCAACAATCCCTCACTCAGAAATTGATGACAGAGCAACAAGCCCAAGCCGAAGCAATAAGAAATATTTAGCGCCAAATAGGACAACTTGTCAGTGCCCAAAATACAAGACCAGCTGGGGCTCTTCCTAGTGATACTGAGCCTAATCCTAAAGCTCAAGTCAATGCAGTTACCTTGAGAAATAAAATAATATTAGAAGAAGTTCCAAAAAAAAAAGAAGTATACAACTCGTCCAGAACGAGAATTAGTTCCAAAGCAGTTGTGGAGAATGAGAAAGAGAACAAAGAATCAGTGCCATTAATTGTGACAAGGCCACCACCTTCGTTTCCACAAAGAATGCAGAAGCAAAAAGATGATGCTAAATACAAGAAACTCTTAGATATTTTGAGCCAAGTGCGTGTGAATTTTCCTTTGGTGGAAATTTTGCAGGAAGTGCCTAAGTATGTACGGTATCTTAGAGATATTGTGGCAAACAAAGGAAGATATACAAAGTGCAAAACAGTTGCACTTACTGAAGAGTGCAGAGCCAGATTACAGAGTAAACTTCCTTCTAAGTTGAAGGATCCTGGGAGTTTCACAATTCCTTTGTCTCTTGGAAAACAAGAAGTTGGTAGAGCCCTGTGTGATTTAGGGGCTAGCATAAATTTGATGACATGCTCTTTGTTCAAGAAACTCGGATTGGGGGTGCTTAGACCTACTACAATCACTTTACAATTAGCAGATAGGTCATTAGTTATGCCAGAAGGAATTATTAAGGATGTGTTAGTTCGAGTGGGAAAATTTATTCTTCCTGCTGATTTTATTGTTCTTGATTACGAGGCAGATGAGAAAGTGCCCATTATTTTGGGGCGATCATTCTTAGTTACTGGTGGAGCGATTATTGACCACCTCAGGATGAACAGCAAGCATGATCATTAACAAGCAATAAGCTCAACCAGTGCAACAAGTTCAGGTGTTTTGTGAAGTATGTGGAGAGGGCCACATGAACAATATATGCCCAGCAAATCTAGAGTCTGTATATTTTGTGGGTAATGTAAAGCGAGGCCAAACAAATCAGTATGGGGACACTTACAACCCCAACTGGAGGAACCACCCAAACTTCTCTTGGGGTGGAAACCAAGGTACTAAGAATCAATAACGGCCTCAAGAACCTCAACAACAATATAGACCACCTCAGGCTGAACAACAAGCTGATTCAACAAGTCACCTTGAGGAAATGATGAAAAAAATGATGGTTGATCAACAATCCCTCACTCAGAAATTGATGGCGGAGCAACAAGCTCAAGCCGCAGCAATGAGAAATTTGGAGCGCCAAATGGGGGAACTTGTCAGTGCCTAAAATACCAGACCAGCTGGGGCTCTTCCTAGTGATACTGAGCCTAATAATAAAGCTCAAGTCAATGCAGTTACCTTGACAAATGGAAGAGTATTAGAAGAAGTTCCAAAGAAAATGAAGTATACAACTCGTCCTGAAGGAGAATTAGTTCCCAAGCCAGTTGAAGAGAATGAGAAAGAGAACAAACAATCAGAGCCAGTAATTGTGACAAGGCCACCACATCCATTTCCACAAAGTCCGAAAAAGCAAAAAGATGATGCTAAGTACAAGAAACCCTTAGATATTTTGAGCCAAGTGCGTGTGAATTTGCCTTTGGTGGAAATTTTGCAGGAAGTGCCTAAGTATGTAAGGTATCTTAGAGATATTGTGGCAAACAAAATAAGACATACAGAGTTTGAAACAGTTGCACTTACTGAAGAGTGCATTGCCAGAGTGCAGAGTGAACTTCCTTCTAAGTTGAAGGATCCTGGAATTTCACAATTCCTTTGTCTCTTGGAAAACAAGAAGTTGGTAGAGCCCTGTGTGATTTAGAGGCTAGCATAAATTCGATTTCATCCTCTTTGTTCAAGCAACTCGGAATGGGGGTGCTTAGACTTACTACAATCACTTTAAATTTAGCAGATATGTCAATAGTTATGCCAGAAGGAATTATTGAGGATGTGTTAGTTCGAGTAGGAAAATTTATTCTTCCTACTGATTTTATTGTTCTTGATTACGAGGATATGAGGAAGTGCCCATTATTTTGGGGCGATCATTCTTAGCTACTGCTGGTATTATTGATCTGAGGGCAGGGAAGTTAAAGATGAGAGTTGACGATGAGGAAGTCAATTTTAATGTGTACAAGGCACTTAAGCTCCCTAAGCATTATGAGGACTTGTGCATGATTACTGTGGTCGAATTGAAGGGGATAGATCAGAGTCCTTATGTGAATTGTAGTTATGCAGATGGGACAACTGAGTTAGAGGAGGCGGTGTTGCAAGCTGAGTGTGTAAAGATGATTGAGAAAAGAGCATGAGATGAAAGAGGAGACCTTCTAAGTGCGTGCAAAAAGGCTAGACTTCATGGGATAAAGAAGAAGAGAAAGCGCCCAGCCTGAGTAGAGTAGCAGAGTCGTTCCACGACTATAAATAAGGCGCTTGTTGGGAGGCAACCCAGCTTGTATATCTTTTGTTTATTTATTTATTATTCTTTTTAGTGTCAAGTTTTGTGCTCTTTTTATTTTGCAGAGTAGAGGAACTCTGAGTACCCAAAGTTGAAGCTTAGGAGCATGTTTGAGCTTAAGTGTGGGGTCGTTCCGACTCTAAAGATTGAGGATCATATCCGAGCTAGGTCCGAGAGGATCTCAGGGAGTATTTCTCACCGTTGTTTTAATATTTTTCTCTATGATCATGCATCGAGGACTATGCATAATATAAGTGTGTCGTGGGGAAACCACTTTCTGAAGTGCAATTGTGAAAAAAAACTCGGATTTTTTCCCAACGATGGATATGTTGGACAATTTTCTTGAGGGATAAAGTTCGATTAAAAAACATCGAAAAGATTTTTTTTGTAGGATATCTGATAGTATCCCTTGGTTTTTCTTTGGGCATCGGTTCTTTTCCAAGGGTGTAGCTCGAACCAGGTACTTTAAATTTTGTTTAGGAGTAGTTAGGAAGAAACTGAGTGACTTTGAAATACTCATTGACGTGTTTGGTGCTAGCACATTAGGATATGACATACATTTTGTTTTCCCTTGTATTTGGTTTGACATGTGAAGCATTAGTAAAGTAAATAGCCTATTTTGTGACGCCTTAGCTCAATTGTTTGACTTGTATGCCACATAGTGCAATATTGCTTAATTTTCTCAATTATGTGTGCTTTCTTGACTTGAGAGTTGAACAGAACCGATGTGATTGAGTCATGTGCAATGTGTGTGTGAGGCCTAGTGATCTTCTATGCTATCCTGTGTAGTCTAGAACTTGCCTAGTGTGTTAATCGAAGCGAAATTGTAGGTTATGCTAATCTAGGAGATGACGTAGGCATTTTCTTGATAGATCATGGATGTGCTTGTCACATAAAAATAAAATTTTCCGTCGCTAGCTCCGTTGAACCTATAAACCTTTTCTTTGGCACCCACATTACAAGTCCTACCCCTATTTTGTTCTTAATTTGAGATTGTTGAACCTTTACCTCCTAAGGAACTTAGTCGTTAAAAGAAGTAAGGTGAGATTTTGGGGATTAGTTTTTGAGTGGAGCCATGGAAAGGCCCGTTGGTGCACTAAAGTTGAAATCAAAAGTCACTAACCGATGAACCTTAGTATATGGTGTGTGTGTAAAGAAAAAAAAAGAAGAAGAAAAAGAAAAGAAAAAAAAATTATAGTTAAAGTATGCAGAAAAAAAATACACACCTCCACTTCTCTATTAAATGGTGCTAGTGGGAGTATAGAAGTGCTTAATTGAATAAGGGTTATGTTGTATATGGGTTGTGGCAAGTGAATTGGTTGAGAAGAATATGTGTTTGAATTGTGAGTGTAGTGTATTAACGTGCTTAGGAGGGTTAGTCACTATTACAAAATATATCCTACCCATCCCTTAGCCCACATTACAACCTTAAAGTCCAAATTGATCCTAGATTTGGCTAGCTTAATTTAGTAGAGAACTACACTATGGACAAGCTTATGGTACGATCACGGGATGAATATGAATTCCTTGTGAGAGTGAGTAAAATTTTATTCAATTGTGTGATGTCCTTAATTTATATTCAAAAAGCATATTTGAATGTGTGGACTAGTCTATATTCACTCTTTTGTTTGTTAGTAAGGGCACATGATCTCATGAATAATTGGTAATGTTGTAAACTTTCTAGTTGGATAAGTGCGTGAGTTGAGAGGGCTTAGTGGTTGCAAGTTGACTCTTGAGGTAGGGTGGTTACAAATAGGTTATTGGAGTGATTGAATTGAAATGTTATACTTGGGCATGTTTAAAAAAAAGAGGGAAGAATGTGAATTTTTGTACGATCATGCTTGATTGCCGGTATCGATCATAGTCAAGGGTAAAGTGTGTGAGCTTTGTACGTTGCTGAATGGTAGATTTTTATCCCATTGCTCGAGGACGAGCAAAAGTCTAAGTGTGGGGTGTTGATATTTAGCTTAAAGTATATATATTTGTATGTATATCGCCTCATATTTTACTTTTGTTTCGTAGATTTTGGATGTTAAACGTGATTATTTATATTAATTTAAAGTGTTTTTATGTGTAGGAATGATCCGGGAAAAATCAGGGGCGAAACGTGCAAAATTAGAGCCAAAACAGACGAGAACGGCAAAGGGAGCAGTGGGGCACCACTGGCAGCGCCTTGAGCCACTTGTGGCTCTAGATACAGTAGGCAAAATTGAGACAGCACCGTGGATGGCGTCTGGCGCTGACCAGGGCACCAGTGGCGTGAAATTCTCCTATTTCACCCGGGACACGGTTATTTCGGCCCTAGACCTACCCAACACGTATAAAAGCAAGACTAAATTTATTTGTGAAGGGGGGACGCCACTTTGGAGAAAAAAGCTATACACGAGAATATTCGGAAGCTAAGAGATATCAGTTTTCTTCATCGTTTTCTAGTATTTTCAATTATTCAACACTTATGAATTTGTATGATTACATCATGAGTGGCTAAATACACATTATTCTGGGATTATGATTAAGCCATGAATATTGTTGTTTAATGTTAGCTTAACCTTGATTATAATTCACTAATATATGGTTGTTTCTTCAATTTTGTGATTAATTGCTTAATTGTCTGACTAGCAGTTATGTTCTATTTACTATCTATGTTATAGTTGGGAAAGTCGTATATAGATTAGAGAAGAATTGAAGGTAGCACGATCTTAACTCTTAGGGAGGGCGGATTTGTGGTTAGGATAGGAATATACCTAGTCACCGTGCTTAATTAACTATCATAATCTTAATGCATTCTTAATAGATTAATTTCATAGGAATATAGGCGTTAATCTATTTCGAATAGGCGAGTAGTACTTCGGGAGAAGGCCATGAGAGCAATTATCGATTAATTACAACCATGAGTGAATTGTATAAAATTGAGAGTTAATTAGAACACAATATGAGTGGTGAATCGATCAAAATCCTAGAATATTTGCCTCTACTGAATACACAACAATCAACTCGTTACTTAATAATTTAGTCATTACTTAGGATCATAGTTTAATATAATCATGTTCTTGGATTTTGATTTTGGCTTTGACTGAATAACTATTTTAGTAATTTAGTGAGTAGTTGATACAAGTCTCTGTGGGTTCGACACTCGATTTATCATTTTATTACTTGTACGACCACGTATACTTGCATGTGTGTTTGGGAGCAACACCTATATAAATTATAAAAAAATAGTTATTACTAAGAGATTCAATATGAACTAAAATCCAGAAAGTATCAATTCAATTGAACTGGTTAATTTAGCTTGGTAAATTTAAGCATTTCCAAGTTAAGCATTACTCATATCATCCTTATATAGATTAGTCTTTAAAATCAGAATAAATTATTTTTTTACGAAAAACTAAAGTAATACTCATTATTTTCCAACTCTAAGGAAGAACATAGGTGAGTTGCCAAAAGGCTATGAATAATATCTGCAAACATGTGTGCATTAATGACAACCTTTTAGAAGTTTAATTTTTAAATCATACAGGCATTAAGTACTTTAGATATGTTCCCTTCTAAATAACCTCTAATGTTAGCTTACGTAGCAAATATAATGATTCCGATGGTGGGGATTCTGGATCGTAATATAAAGAAAATAGAGAAAAATGCAAAGAAACGGCAGTCAGAAAAGCAGAATGAGAGAGGAAGGCCGTGTGGGAGGCTGAGAGAAGCAGAAGAGAGAAGTCTCTATAAAAAAAAATAGAGAGTAGCTTCTGATTGCACAAATGGAATAACACCTTCATTCAATCCAAGCTTTGTCTAAATTATACATGTATAGGTTGAACTGATTGATTTGCTTGTCCGTCAAACTATTACTTTGCATCTCATTTAATGCACCTCTAACTTGTAAAGATGGAGAAGTAAAGAGCAGTGGTGGAGCTCAAGCTCGAGCTCCAATGGTGGAACCCTAGAAGCTTCTCGAAGGAGAGAGAGAATGAGAGTAAAAACGAATTCATTAATTGAAATGTTATCTATACAAGAGATACATATATACACTGCACGTGAGGGCCACATGTGAAGGCACTTAACATACTAACTAACAGACTAACACTTAACAAAGTGCTAACTAACAGCGTTACATATAATTAAAGTAATATCTCAATAACCCCCTCAAGTTGGAAGTGAGGTTGTCACTGCCAACTTGCTCATAATTGTGGCATGCTTGACTCCAGTAAGGACCTTGGTTAGGACATCAGCTAGCTGGCAATCAGTTCCAACATGGTGAAGAGATACTAGTCCTTCTTGAAGCTTGTCTCTCACAAAATGGCAATCGACCTCAATATGTTTGGTGCATTTATGGAACACAGGATTGCGGGCAATGTGTAGAGCGGATTGACTATCACAAAACACTGGGACAAGCTTAGGGAAGTGGACTATCAGCTTATCAAATAACCTGCAAAACCAAGTAAGTTCACCATCAACATTTCTTAGGGCTCTATATTATGCTTCAGCAGAGGAGAGGGATATGGTGGCATGTTTCTTAGACTTCCAACTGATTGGACTATCACCAAAAAGTACCAAATATCTAGTAACAGACTTCCTAGAATCTGGACAGGCTGCCCAGTCAGAATCACAATACCCTTTAACAGTACAATCAGAACTAGCTGACATGAAAACCCCAAGGGTAGGATCAGTTTTCAAATATCGAAGCAAATGATAAGCAACCTTCAAGTGAGGTTCCTTGGGATCTTGCATGAATTGACTAAGGTGTTGAACACTATATGCAATATCTAGTCTTGTATTTGTGAGGAAGTTCAACTTACCTACCAGAGTCCTATGGATAGAAGGATCTGTTAGGGGCATACCTTCCTTAGCTTTTAGTTTAACGTTAGGATCTAATGGTGAACTGAAAGTACTACAATGGAGGCACTCATACTCCTTTAGTAGATCAAGTGAAAACTTTCTTTGGGAGATTATAGAATCATCATCCCTGTAAAGAACTTCTAAACCTAGGAAATAGTGTAATCTTCCCAAGTCCTTGATCCTAAACTAAGCATGTAGAAAGGTTTTCAACAATGTAATCTCCTTTGAGTTGTTGCCTGTAATGATTACATCGTCAACATAAACAGCAACAAAGATAATAGAGGAGTCAGTCTTCTTGTAAAACAGAGAATAGTCATTAAGGGAGTGAACATATCCTTTGGAGCATAGAGCCTCAGCTAGTTTAGCATACCACTGTCGACTGGCATGTTTCAAGTCGTATGGTGATATGTTCAATTTACACATGTCATGACCCAAATTTTCAACCCACGGGATCGTGATGAAGCCTAACACAATACTTGCTAGGCAAGCCAATGTTAGAAATTAATTAACCATTACCTTTTTAAAGCTTACTTACATATAATAAAATAATTTAAAATAAATACGAAATCTAATGTTTTCCACTAAATAATTCCATGAATAATAATGAGGAGAAACAATTTAAGCTGAAGCACGATCTACCCCAGGTCTGGTACACAATTCACGAACTACTAAAGCATACTACAGATAAATGGGCTGAAAGAAATATATCTCTGTTTCGAACGAAATAAAACAGTATCAAAATGAATAGGAGAAGACTCCAGGAGTCTGCGGACGCCATCACATCTACCACGTGTCTCCGAACAAAATGCGCAGCTACTAAGATCTCCTAACTCTGGCCGGTACTTGGATTTGCACAAAAGAGTGCAGAGTGTAGTATCAGTACAACCGACACCATGTACTGAGTAAGTGCCGAGCCTAACCTCGACGAAGTAGTGACGAGGCTACGGCAGGGCATTAACTACATAACCTGTAAACAATATATATAATAAAGCAAGAAAGAAACAATAATAATAAACTCGATAACCAGTAACTTGCAATAGTAAATAAAAGAAACAACTCGGATAACTCTCTTCAGATTTCAATTATAATCAACTTATCAATTTTTCCAAGTTCCAATTTAAATCACAATAAAAATCAAAGTATTAAAACCTTTTTAATAAAATCGAAGTTTTCCAAATCCTTATTTTCGAAAATTAGTAAAACGTAAATATTCACCCTTATCACTCCTTGTTGCGGCGCGCAACCCGCTCCCGCCTCTCCACCCTTATTGCTCCTCCATATATATATATATATATATATATATATATATATATATATATATATATATATATATATCACCCTTATTACTCCTGTTGCGGCGTGCAACCCGATCCCACCTGTCCACCCTTATCACTCCTTGTTGCGGCGTGCAACCCGCTCCTACCAGACACATCATATCAGTTTATTCATAAAAAAAATTCACAATTTAGGCCAAGCCTTTCACAACAGTTTTATATCAGCAATTGCAAACAGAAGCTGTAAAACTCATAAACTTCATCAATTATAATTTCATAACAAAGCCAACCGGAATTTATATACATATTGTAACACTGGCAACCAGCTCAATCCTTATGTAACACAACAAAACTAAAAGAACAGCCAACACTTCCAAAATACTTGAATAAATACTTAACAATAAATTTACAAATCCAAATAGACATATAAACCTCAATGATCATAAAACAATTAAGCCCAGAAGCAAATAATTGGAAACGGGGAAAGGATCATGTTTAACAGATAATTTGGTGGTGCATACATACTCGTCACCTCACCTATACACCACACACATGCGAATTCTCAAAGCGTTTAAGTTGGGGATTCATATTCCCTCAAGTAAAGGTTAAACCAAGCACTTACCTCAAATTCGCAGGCCACTCACTGCTCAATTACTGCTTTTCCTTTCGAATTTGCCTCTAACCCGCTCGAATCTTATCATAATTAGCCCAATATCATTAATTAAGGCTAAAGGAAGTAACTTTGTTGAAAATTTATGATTTTCCTAAGTTTTCTCAAAAACAGTTAAAACCCGACCCCAGGCCTACTTGGTCCAAACTCGTGGCCCGGACCAAATTTTGTTTACCCATTCACCCCCGAGCCTGAATATGCAATTAGTTTCGAAATCCGACCTTAATTCGAGGTCAAAACCCATTTTTACGAAATTTCTTAATTCTACCCAAACCCTCAACTTCTACCATGAAAATTCTTGATTTTGGATTGAAAAGTAATGAAAAACATTGGGTAATCGAATGAAAAGAGTTAATGAACACTTACCTGTGATTTTGGAAGAAAAAACCTTAAGAAAATTGTCGTAGGTCTTCTACCTTTGTGAAAAATAAGAATAAAAAGGATGGAGTTCTAATTAATATTAATTCACTGCACGATCCTAAGGTGAAAAATAAGAATAAAAAGGATGGAAGTTCTTCCGCTTCTGCGGAAAAGGTAAATGGCCACTGGGGCCACATCTGGGGAAGGGTTTCCGCTTCTGCGGTCTCGCTCCTGCGATGGGGAGTCCGCATCTGCGGAACAAGGAAAATTGGCCAGGCTGCACCTGCGGGAAGGAACTCGCACCTGAGACCAAAGGCTCGCAGATGTGGGCACACCAGAACTGGTGCACCAGCAGATTTTTACAAGTTTAAAAACATCTCGAAGCCTACCTGAAACTCACCCGAGCCCTCGGGGCT
Organism: Nicotiana knightiana; assembly: GCA_005239525.1. Lineage (NCBI taxonomy): Eukaryota > Viridiplantae > Streptophyta > Magnoliopsida > Solanales > Solanaceae > Nicotiana > Nicotiana knightiana. The sequence continues at coordinate 28,806 of ML423262.1, read as the reverse complement.
CTAAACCAAACATGCACGCAAGTCTAAAAACATCATACAAACTTGCTCGTGCAATCAAATCATGAAAAATAACATTTAAACCCATGGATTTAACCTCAAAACTAATCATTTTTCTCAAGAACACTCAACTTTCACTATTTCTCAAGCGGACGTCCGAATCACGTCAAATCAACTCCGATTTTTACCAAATTTCACAGATAGAATGTAAACATCATAACAAACCTGTATCGAGCTCCGGAACCAAAATATGGATCTGATACCAATGATTTCAAATATAAATTCATTTCTTCATTTCATTAAAAATCCAGCAAAACAATTTTCTTTAAAAAAATAATTTCTAAAGCTTGGGACCTCGGAATTCAATTCTGGGCATACGCCCAAGTCCCATATTTTACTGCGGACCTCCCAGGATTGTCGGAACACAGATCCGGGTCCGTTTACTAAAAGTGTTGAACAAAGCCAACAAAAACCAAGTTTTAAATTCCAAAAAACTACTATTTCTCATATTTTCACATAAAAGCTTTCCGGTTTCACGCCCGGACTACGCACGCAAATTGAGGTAATTAAAAATTAATCTTTTTAAGGCTAATGAGCCTGGAATGGAGTCTTAATTTATAAGATGACCCTTTGGGTCATCACAATCTCCACCTCTAAAATAAACGTTCGTCCTCGAACGGACATAGAAAATTACCTCAACTGGCAAACAAGTGGGGTTATCTACTCTGCATGTCCGACTCGTACTCCCAAGTAGGTTCCTCAATGGGCTGACCTTTCCACTGCACTCAAACTGAAGGATAACTATTTAATCTCAACTGACGAACCTGCCGGTCTAGAATTGCTACCGGCTCCTCCTCATAAGTCAAATCTTTGTCCAATTGGACAGAGCTGAAATCTAACACGTGGGACGGGTCACCATGATATTTCCAGAGCATAGATACATGAAATACCGGATGAATTGAGGATAACCCTGGAGGCAACGCAAGTCTATAAGCTACCTTCCTCACTCTATCTAGAATCTCAAATGGCCCGATATACCTAGGGCTCAACTTACCCTTCTTCCCAAATCTCATGACATCCTTCATGGGCGATACCCGAAGTAATACTCTCTCTTNAACTCGATAACCAGTAACTTGCAATAGTAAATAAAAGAAACAACTCGGATAACTCTCTTCAGATTTCAATTATAATCAACTTATCAATTTTTCCAAGTTCCAATTTAAATCACAATAAAAATCAAAGTATTAAAACCTTTTTAATAAAATCGAAGTTTTCCAAATCCTTATTTTCGAAAATTAGTAAAACGTAAATATTCACCNTCGATCCTGTATAATCTTGACCTTATCTAAGGCCTCTCGAACTAAGTCTGTACCCAATAACCGATATTCTTCCGGCTCAAACCATCCAACTGGTGATCTACACCGCCTACCATATAATTCCTCATAGGGAGCCATCTGAATGCTCGACTGATAACTATTATTGTAGGCAAACTCCGTTAACGGCAAGAATTGATCCGAAGAACATCCAAAGTCAATAACACAAGCGCGGAGCATATATTCTAGAATCTGAATAATACGCTCGGACTGCCCGTCCGTCTGAGGATGAAATGATGTGCTCAGCTCAACTCGTGTACCCAACTATCGCTGAACTGCCCTCCAAAAGTGCGAGGTAAACTGCTTACCACGATCAGAAATGATAGATACGGGCACGCCATGAAGGCGAACAATCTCTCGAACATATATCTCTGCCAACCACTCCGAAGTGTAAGTACTTGCCACTGGAATGAAATGTGCTGATTTAGTCAACCTATCCACAATAACCCAAACAGCGTCGAACTTACTCTGAGTCCATGGGAGTCCAACAACGAAGTCCATAGTGATACGCTCCCACTTCCACTCAGGAATCTCTATCTGCTGAAGTAAACTACTGGGTCTTTAATTCTCATATTTCACCTGTTGGCAATTCAAACAACAAGCCACATAAGCAACAATATCTTTTTTCATCCTTCTCCACCAATAGTGTTGTCGCAGGTCCTGGTACATCTTGGCAGCACCTGGGTGAATAGAATACTTAGAACTGTGAGCTTCTTCAAGAATCAACTCACGAAGTCCATAAACATTAGGCACACGTATACGACCCTGCATCTTCAAAACACCATCATCTCCAACTGTAACCTTCTTGGCACCACCGTGTCGAACTGTGTCCCTAAGGACCATCAAGTGTGGGTCATTATCCTGTCGATCTCTGATACGCTCGGATAAGGAAGACCGAGCAACTGTACAAGCTAGAACATAACTAGGTGAAATATCCAACCTCACGAACTGATTAGCCAACGTCTAAATATCTGAGGCTAACAGTCTCTCACTAACTGGAATACAAGCAAGGTTTCCCATACTTACTGATTTCCTACTCAAACGGCCACCACATTGGCCTTTCCCGGATGATACAATATAGTGATGTCATAATCTTTCAATAACTCTAACCATCTCCTCTGTCTCAAATTAAGATCCTTTTGCTTGAACAAGTACTGGAGGCTACGATAATCCGTGTAAACCTCACATGGCACGCCATAAAGATAGTGCCTCCATATTTTCAATGCATGAATAATGGCTGCCAAATCTAAGTCATGAACAGGATAATTCTTCTCATGGATCTTTAACTGTCGAGACGCATATGCTATCACCCTACTATCCTGTATCAATATTGCTCCAATCCCAACACGGGAAGCATCACAATATACCGTGAAAGATCCTGAACCTGATGGTAACACCAATACTGGTGCTGAAGTCAAGGTTGTCTTGAGCTTCTGAAAGCTTGCCTCACACTCATCCGACCATTTAAATGTGGCACCCTTCTGAGTCAATCTCGTCATCGGGGCTGCTATATATGAGAATCCCTCCACAAAACAACGGTAGTATCCCGCCAAACCCAAGAAGCTCCTGATTTCCGTGGCTGAAATGGGTCTAGGCCAGTTCTTGACTGCCTCTATATTCTTAGAATCTACCTGAATACCCGCTGTTGATACAACGTGACCCAAGAAAGCTACTAAATCTAACCAGAATTCACACTTCAAAAATTTTGCATACAACTGATTATCCCTCAAGGTCTGGAGTGTTATACGGAGGTGTTGTTTATGCTCCTCCCGACTGCGGGATTATATAAGAATATCATCAATGAACAAAATTATGATTCATAAAATCTATAAAGGCTTCTGGGGCATTACTCAAGACAAAAGACATCACAAAAAACTCGTAGTGCCCATACCTTGTCCGGAAGGCTATTTTAGGAACATGAGATGCCCTAATCTTCAACTGATGGTAGCCCGATCTCAGATCAATTTTTGAAAACACACTAGCACCCTGAAGCTGATCAAATAAATCATCAATTCTCGGCAATGGATACTTATTTTTGATAGTAACTTTATTCAACTGCCGATAATCAATACATATCCACATCGATCAATCCTTCTTCGTACGAACAAAATCAGTGCACCCTAGGGCGAGACACTAGGCCTGACGAAACCCTTATCAAGCAGGTCTTGCAACTGTTCTTTCAATTCTTTCAATTCTGATGGGGACATCCGGTATGGAGGAAGAGAAATGGGCTGAGTGCCCGGAGCAACATCAATACAAAAATCGATATTCCTGTCGGGTGGCATCCCCGGCAGGTCTGCAGGAAACACTTCGGGAAACTCCCGAACAATAGGCACTGACTCTATTGAAGAAATCTCGGCATCAGAATCACGGATATGAGCCAAATAATCCAAACATCCTTTCTCAACCATGCGACGAGCCTTGGCATAAGAAATCACTCTGCTAGGGGAATGACCAGGAATCCCTTTCCATTCTAACCGAGGCAATCCCGTCAAAGCTAAAGTAATTGTCTTGGCGTGACAGTCCAAGATGGCATAACAAGGTGACAACCAATCTATTCCCAATATGACATCAAAATCAACCATGTCAAGAAGCAACATGTATACACTAGTTTCAAGACCCTCAATAATGACTACGCACGAAAGATATACACAATGTACAACAATAGCATCCCCCACCGGTGTATACACATAAACAGGGATACTCAAAGAATCGCGAGGCACAACCAAATACGAGGCAAAATAGGATGACACATAATAATAAGTAGACCTCGGATCAAACAAAACTGAAGCATCTTTATTACAAACTGAAATGGTACATGTGATAACTGCATTGGAGGGATCCGCCTCGGGTCTGGCTGGAAATGCATATAATTGGGGCTGGGTCCCAGCACTCTGAACTGCATCACCGGGAGGACCTATGACAGTTGGTCCTCCACCTCTAACGGGATGGCCACCACCTCTAGCGGGCTGGCCTCCACCTCTAGCATGCTGACCTCCACCTCTAACATTCTGACCTCTACCTCTGACTACCTGAGCCCTACCCCTGGCTGGTTGGGAAGGTGGTGCTGCAGCTGGTGCCGGAACTATAGCACCAGAATTATGGTACTGAGGCTGACTACCCAAAAATTTCGGACAAGATCTCCGAATGTGTCCATACTCACCATACTCATAACAACCATCCTGATACTGAGGCTGACCCTGACGAACCGGTTGACCACGATAATAACTCTGAAGAGGAGGTGCTATGATAGGGGCTGACTGGATCGGAATAAGGCAAGTAAGATCCACGACCACCTAAGGCACCATGGGACGTCTGAAGTGTTGAATTAAATGTCCTGGAAGAATGGCCTCTACCCTGAGTATCGCCTCCCCTAGACGAGGAACCACTGAATCTACCAAAATAGAGAGGTCTCTTGTCTGACCCCTGACCTCCCATCCCGAGAACCGTCTCAACTATCCTAGCCACATTGGCCGCCTCCTGAAATGAAATCTCAGTCCTTGTCTCTTTATCCATCTGCAACCTGATGGGCTGGGCAAGGCCCTCAATAAATCTCCTAACCCTCTCTCTATCTCAGTAGGCAACAAAAGAATAGCATGCCGAGCCAAATCCACAAAATGATTCTCATACTGGGTAATTGTCATGCCCCCCTGCTGAAGACGCTCAAACTGACGACGCTTCTCTTCTCTGGTAGTGATAGGAAAAAATTTCTCCAGAAAGAGGTGAGAAAACTGATCCCAAGTCAGAGCAGGCGACCCAACTGGTCTGATCAACAAATAATCCCGACAGCATTTCTTGGCGGAACCAATCATCTGAAACGCGGCGAAGTCGACCCCATTGGTCTCCAAAATACCCATATTACGAAGAACCTCATGACAGCTGTCCAGATATTCCTGAGGATCCTCTGAAGTAGCAACACTGAAGTGAACAGGGAAAAGCTTGATGAACCTGTCCAATCTCCACAAAGCATCGGTGGACATAAATGCCCCATCAACGGATGGTGGTGGAGCAACTGGCTGAATTACCCCAACTGGATTAGCTACTAGGGTTTGAACCTGAGGAGTAGTCTGATTAGGAGTGTGGGTAACCGGAGTCTAGACCTCTCCTCCAGCCTGAGATGTGGCTGCTGCAACAGGGAGTACGCCAGTCTGGGCTATACTCTCTATAAAGCCCACTAATCTGACCAAAGCATCTTGAAGTGCCGGGGTAGCAATAAACCCCTCTAGAACCTGAGCTGGTCCAGCTGGAGCGGTCTCAGATGGAGCGCTCCCCATCAATCTCAATCTGGGGCTCCGCAGCTAGGGATGCAGTATGAGCAACGGGTTGAGTCCTGCCCCTGCCTCGGCCTCTGCCCCGAACAGGAGCCGCTGTTGCTGGAAGACCAGATTGTTGGTTAGTGGAAGAAGAAGCACGTGTTCTCGCCATCTGCGAGAGAGTATAAGAGTTCAGTGAGTATTTGAGATACCAAGAATTGCACAACAGAGTAGAAATAAAAACTGAGTTTGTTCGTAACTTCATAGCCACTTTGAGATAAGTACAGACGTCTCTGTACCGATCCATCAGACTCTATCAAGCTTGTTCATGAATTGTGAGACCTATGCAACCTAGTGTTTTGATACCAACTTGTCACGACCCAAATTCCCAACCCACGGGATCGTGATGACGCCTAACACAATACTTTCTAGGAAAGCCAATGTTAAAAATTAATTAACCATTTCCTTTTTAAAGTTTACTTACACATAATAAAATAATTTAAAATAAATATGAAATCTAATGTTTTCCACTAAATAATTCCATGAATAATAATCAGGAGCAATAATTAAGCCGAACCACGAACTAAATATATAACTATAAAGCTACCCCAGAGTCTGGTGTCATAATTCATGAACTACTAAAGAATACTACAAATAAATGGGCTGAAAGAAATATATCTCTGTTTCGAATGAAATAAAACAGTATCTAAATGAATAGGAAAAGATTCCAGGAGTCTGCGGACGCCATAAGATCTACCTTGTGTCTCCGAACAAAATGCGCAGCTACTAAGATCTCCTAACTCTGGCCGGTACCTAGATCTGCACAAAAGAGCGCAGAGTGTAGTATCAGTACAACCGACCCCATGTAATGAGTAAGTACCGAGCCTAACCTCGACGAAGTAGTGACGAGGCTGCGGCGGGGCATTAACTGTAAACAATATATATATATATATATATATATATATATATATATATAAGCAAGAAAGAAACAATAATAATAAACTCAATAACCAGTAACTTGCAATAGTAAATAAAAGAACAACTCGGATAACACTCTTCAGATATCAATTATAATCAACTTCTCAATTTTTCCAAGTTTCAATTTAAATCACAATACAAATCAGAGTATGAAAACCTTTTTAATAAAATCGAAGTTTTCCAAATCCTTATTTTCAAAAATCAGTAAAACATAAATATTCACCCTTATCGCTCCCCGCTCCCACCTGTCCACCCTTATTGCTCCTCTCTATATATATATCACCCTTATTTCTCCTATTGCGGCGTGTAACCCGATCCCACTTGTCCACCCTTACCACTCCTTGTTGCAGCGTGCAACCCGCTCCCACCAGACATATCATATCAGTTTATTCATAAAAAAACTTTCACAATTCAGGCCAAGCCTTTCACAATAGTTTTACATCAACACTTGCAAGCAGAAGCTGTAAAACTCATAAACTTCATCAATTATCATTTCATAACGAAGCCAACTGGAATTTATATACATATCGTAACACTGGCAACCAGTTCAATCCTTATGTAACACAACAAAACCAAAAGAACAGCCAACACTTCCAAAATACTTGAAGCAATACTTAACAACAAATTTAAAAAATCCAAATAGACATATAAACCTCAATGATCATGAAACGATTAAGCCCAGAAGCAAATAATTGGAAATGGGGAAAGGATCATGTTTAACAGCCAATTTGGTGGTGCATACATACTCGTCACCTCACCTATACACCACACACAATGCGAATTCTCATAGCATTTAAGTTGGGGATTCCTATTCCCTCAAATTCGCAGGCCACTCACTGCTCAATTACTGTTTTTCCTTTCGAATTTGCCTCTAACCCGCTCGAATCTAATCATAATTATCTCAATATCATTAATTAAGGCTAAAGGAAGTAACTTTACTGAAAATTTATGATTTTCCTAAGTTTTCTCAAAAAAAGTTAAAACCCGACACTGGGCCCGCTTGGTCCAAACTCGGGTTCGGACCAAATTCCGTTTACCCATTCACCCCGGAGCACAAATATGCAATTAGTTTCGAAATCCGACCTCAATTCGAGGTCAAAATCTCATTTTTACAAAATTTCCTAATTCTACCCAAACCCTCAATTTCTACCATGAAAATTCTTGATTTTTGATTGAAAAGTAATGAAAAACATAGGGTAATTGAAAGAAAAGAGTTAATGAACACTTCCCTATGATTTTGGAAGAAAAATCCTTCAGAAAATCGCCATTGGTCTTCTACCTTTGTGAAAAATAAGAATAAAAAGGCTGGAGTTCTAATTAATATGAACTCACTGCCCGACCCTCGCACCTGCGGTGCTTGGGCACGTGCAGAAGTTCTTCCGCTCCTGCGAAAAAGGGAAATGGCTACTAGGGCCACATCTACGGAAGGGTTTCCGCTTCTGCGGTCCCGCTCCTGCGATGGGGAGTCCGCATCTGCGGAACAAGGAACATTGGCCAGGGCCGCACCTGCGACCAAAGGCTCGCAGGTGCGGGCACACCAGAACTGGTGCACCAGCAGATTTTTACACGTTTAAAAACATCCTGAAGCCTACCCGAAACTCACCCAAGCCCTCGATGCTCTAAACCAAACATGCATGCAAGTCTAAAAACATCATACGGACTTTCTCGTGCGATCAAATCATGAAAATAACATTTAAAACCATGGATTTAACCTCAAAATTAATCATTTTTCTCAAGAACACTCTACTTTCACTATTTCTCAAACGGACGTCCAACTCACGTCAAATCAACTGCGATTTTTATCAAGTTTCACAGATAGAATGTAAACATCATAACAAAACTTTATCGAGCTCCGGAACAAAAATAAGGGCCCGATACCAATGATTTCAAATATAAATTCATTTCTTCATTTCATTAAAAATCCAGCAAAACAATTTTCTTTAAAAAAATTGATTTCTAAAGCTAGGGACCTCGGAATTCAATTTCGGGCATACGCCCAAGTCCCATATTTTACTACGGACCTCCCAGGATCGTCAGAACACAGATCCGGATCCGTTTACTAAAAATGTTGAACAAAGTCAACAAAAACCAAGTTTTAAATTCCAAAAAACTACTATTTCTCATATTTTCACATAAAAGCTTTTCGGTTTCACGCCCGGACTGTGCACGCAAATCGAGGTAATTAAAATTAATCTTTTTAAGGCTAGTGAGCCTGGAATGGATCTTTAATTTATAAGACGACCCTTTGGGTCATCACAACACACTAGTCCAGGTTTACCAACTAATTGGCCAGGAGGTAAATCCATATACACTTCCTCATGGAGATCTCCATGAAGGAAGGTATTATTTACATCAAGTTGAACGATTCTCCAATGTTTCTTTATTTCAGTTGTTATGAGTGCCCTGATATTGGTCATTTTCACAACTGGTGAGTAGGTCTCAGTATAATCAATACCAGCCTGTTGAATATACCCTTTCACCACCAACCTGACCTTGAACTTCTCAATACTACCATCGGCTTTGTGATTGATTTTATATACCCATCTACAACCTATTGGTTTCTTCCCTATAGGAAAGGGAACTAAGTCCCAAGTGTGATTAGCATGGAGTGCCTCAAACTCTAATGTCACGGCTGCTTGCCAAGCAGGATCTAAAGTTGTTTCCTCATAAGAATTTGGCTCACTGTCATGAAAAATACTTTGTACAAGATGATAACTATGAGGAACTAGATAGGTGAAGGAAACATGGTGATGTTTAGAGAAAAGGGCATTAAGAGAGAAAGAGGAATCTGAAGTGGATGTGGGTGCAAAAGATGTTGAAACAGATGCAGGATGTGTATTAGGGTGTAAGTTAGGCATAGAACATACATAGTCTTTCAAATGCACAGGTAGGTGATGTGCTCTAGTAGACCTTCTAGGTATTTGGTTGACATCAGTTAAAGATGGTGAAGGTGAAGGAATAACATGTGATGAATTACTAGGATAATGTACAGCTGAATTGTCTACAGGTGAGACTATAGTGGAGACATCATCAGTACTTGTTGATAGTTGAGAGGTATGAGTATCAGAATGTACCTCTGTGAGTGGTACATCCCGTGTAGGAGAAGAAGAATCAAGAACTGAAGGAAGGTGAGAAGAAGAGTCAGATAAAATAGCAAAAGGGAAGATATGCTCATGGAAGGTCACATCCCTGGAAACATGAATCTTCTTAGTGGCCAAATTGAGAACTTTGTACCCTTTTGTCTCATAAGGATATCCTACAAAGACATGGGGAGTGGTCCTAGGTTCAAATTTATCTCTATGAATCTTGGGTGTAATAGGAAAACATAGGCAATTAAAACTTCTTAAGTGGGAATAGATTGGTTTTTTGTTATAAAGGACTTCAATTGGACATTTGTTTTTCAGATAAGTGGTGGGGAGTCTGTTTATAATATGAGTGGAAGCCAATACACACTCACCCCAATACTTCAAGGGTAACTTGGACTGGAAGAGGAGGGCCCCGACAATCTCCAAAAGGTACCTATGTTTTCTTTCTACGGCCCCATTTTGTTGAGGAGTGTAGGGACATGTTCTTTGATGAATAATCCCTTTTGACTGAAAGAAGGATGAGGTTTCTGTATTTACAAACTCTGAACAATTATCTGACCTAAGGTATTTTATATTTGTTCTGAAGTGAGTTTCAACTAATTATATGAAGCCTTTGATAACTTGCAATGTATTGCTCTTATTGTTCAAGAGGTGGGTCATGGCCCTACTGTGGTCATCTACTAGGGAGAGAAAGTATTTATAGTTTTCATGAGTGGACACATGGTAGGGTCCCCAAAGATCTACATGAAGGAGTTCAAAAAGAGAAGTTATTGTACTGGTTCTGTGGGGGAATGCAAGTCTAGGTTTCCTAGAGATAGGACAAATAGAGCAAAGAAAAGGTTGTTTGGTTGAGAATTAAATATGAATGGAGGATATCTCCCTCATCTTGACAAAAGGGACATGTCACAATCTATAATGCCACAGTAATTCAGCTTGATTCATATTAGAGAAGAAAGAATGTGATGAAATGCACTGAGTTTTATTGCCAATGGAATTATTTATAGGTGAATGTGAATTGCAAGTGGAAACATTTACAGGTGAATCAGAATGTTGACAGTGCAAGCTATTTACATTAGGGTCTTAGACAAAACAGAATCTAAAAGAGACAAAGAGATAGGTGAAGTTGAGCAGGAATTCTTCAAACAACTTGAACATAAGAGGTATAAGCCATCCTTGACCTTACCAATCTCCAGAGGCATCTTCATTGAAGGGGCCTGCAGTAGACATAGAAAGTCAGAAAAGGCTACCAGAACTTTGAACTGAGAAGCTAAAGAATGTATTGAAATAGGGTTGTATTTGAAAGAAGGGACATAAAGAACTCTATGTAGAATAATGTTTGGTGCAAGAGTAACTGTTCCAATTTTAGTGACTTTAACTCTATAGCCGTTGGGAAAAATGATTAACATAGGATACACTAAGGTTTTAATGTGAGTAAGCAAGGATTTGTTGAAGGTCATATGATTAGAAGCCCCTGAATCTGGAATCCAAATGTCAGCTCTTGACTTAAAGCATTTACATGACAATAATCCAAAATCAATAGAGAGAACAGATATAGAGCAAGCTAGAATACCTGCAAATTCACTTCCACCAGTGGTGTTGTTGTCTAATTTATCTCCAGCAGAGCTAGTCTGAAAGTGCTGGAGTAGAGTCACCAATTTTCCATATTGCTCTTTAGTAAGACTGACATTGGAGTTGCTTCTTTGAGACTGCATTTCCTCACCATTCATAGGAAAAGTACCAACTGGAGTATTGTGTACATTTGTTGCAGTTCTCTTGCCTTTATTGTACTTAGGATTGTGATTGAAGTCTTGAGGATAACTGTGGAGTTTGAAGCATTTATCTTTGGTATGACCAGCACGCTTGCAGTGATCACAAAAGGGACGAGGTATGCTAGTAGAGGAGTAGTTATTTAGAGAGTAATTAGTTCTGAAGTTATTTTTATGCATAGGTGCCCTGTTTAAGCCATTATGTGCAGGAACATTGGCATTTAGAGAGACAGATTCCATCACGAACTGATTGTGCGGTTTCACTTATCTTTGCTTTTCCTACTGAATAAGCAAAGAAAAGGCATGTGCCATGGAGGGTAAGGGTTTCATCATGAGTATACTGCCCCGTAGTGTGGTGTATACCTCATTCAATCCCATGAGAAATTGGATGAGTCTTCTGTCTTGCTCAGATTTGTGCATATTTTCCTTAGTCCCACAGGTGCATTGGCGAGTACACTGTGATTTGGCATTTATCATGTTCAATTACTCCCAAAGTTTCTTCATCTTTGTATAATATCCAGTAATATCAAGGACACCTTGAGTTAAAACGTTGATTTCCTTTTGGATTTGGTATAATTTGGTGCCATTAGTCTGGTCGTACTTGTCCTCCAACTCTCTCCACGGCTCGAAAGCATTACTAGTATATTCGACACTATCAGCAATATCCTTGCACAGAGAATTAAGGATCCAAGAGGTTACCATATCATCGCCCCTTTCCCATTGAGGGAATTGTGGGGAATCTAGGTCTGGGCGTTTATACTCTCCAGTAATAAAACCTATCTTATTTTTGACTGAAAGATCCCTAAGAACACTTCTCCTCCAGGATATGTACCCGATGTTGTTGAACGGAGTTGTCACTAACATTGCACCAGGGTTATCCGACAGGTGCATGTAGAAAGGACAACTCAAATTAACTCCGGAGTCGGCGCCGGCGACGGGAGTAGAACTGCTCGATTCAACTCCAGATTCATTATTTGGGTCGATGATAGACATAGCTGAAGGCAAGAAAGCTTGGTAATTAAGAACGAAAAACTGAATAGAGAAGAAGAATGTCGGATCGAGAAAATTGGGGAAAACTTGCAAACTCGATTGGAATTGTGATGTTAGCCCTAGAACTCATTGAGAGAGAAATCGAGAACAATAGTGAGTTGACTACTGTGCTCTGATACCATGTAAAGATGGAGAAGCGAAGAGCAGTGGTGGAGCTCAAGCTTGAGCTCCAATGGTGGAACCCTAGAAGCTTCTCGAAGGAGAGAGAGAGAATGAGAAAAGAATGAGAGTAAAAATGAATTCATTAATTGAAATGTTATATGTACAAGAAATACATATATACACTGCACGTGAGGGCCACATGTGAGGGCACTTAACATACTAACTAACAGACTAACACTTAACAAAGTGCTAATTAAGTGCTAACTAAAAGTGTTACATATAATTAAAGCAATATCTCAATATAACTTCAAAAAATTTCTAATCATCCAATAAGCCTGTTGAGATATAGCAACACTCTCAAGCTGCTGCCTCTTTATATTTTTGATCCAGAATCAAGCATGTAGCAGCCCTATTCCACAATTGCATATTATTTTAATCACTTTATGTTATCCACAACATAAAATATCCATAAATTATAAAGTATAATAATTAAAACTGAAAATATAAATACAATATACTTCCACAAAAAGAAATTTTCTGTTTCAAGTGATAGTATACTATTGTATGAAACTCCATATAAAAGTTTTTGAACCAAAGGAAGCCAAAAGTTGTTGCGTACTAATGAACAGGGGCGGACCCACATGGAGTCAAGAGGGTTTATATGAACCCACTTCGTCGAAAAATAACACTGTATATATAGGTATATTTTTTCTGTTCAAACAAGTAAAGGCATAAATTTTATTTTGAACCCACTTTGAACAAGAAAATCGCCTAGCCTGCTGACGAAGAGGGTTCAAACTAGCCACATGGTCTTGAGTTCGAAACCAGAAAGTTACATATACCCTTTATTTTTGGTTTTTTTAATATAGTCTCTTTTCCCATAAAACGACGTCGTTTAGGTTTTTATAAACATCCCCAAATCAGTAAAACAACCACAATAGAATCTCAAACCCTCGATGCCTCTCTTTCTCATTCTCTGTTTCTCTCTCTCTCGTTCAATTTATTCCCCAAATCAGCAAAACCATCAAAAGCTAATCCCAAGTCCTCTATGTCGATGCCTCTCTCTTTCTCTCTCTCGCTCAATTTCAAAGAGAATCGCCTCCTCCTCCATTAGCGGTTAGCCCCTGTCGATTGTCGAGTTATCATTTCCGCCATTGTTGGCGACTCTCAGTCTCAAGTCTCAAAAGAAGACGAAACACCAGTTTTCTTTTCTCCATCTGCTCGTCCGTCGGTCCGTCGATTTTCAGACATCATTTCCGATAGAAAGTGAGTTTTATTAATTTCTCAGTCGATATTCATTTGATTACCTTGCTCAACATTCTTTGAGGAATCGATGTTTGTTTTTATTTTTTTCACGCTTGGCTTTTCAGATTTCTCATTTCTACCTACATTTTGTAAGTTTATAATTTTTGGCATGTGGAGGAAAGCTGCAATTTTTGTAATTAAGAAAATTGAATTTGCCATATGTGATGACCAAACTACTTTGTGGATTACAGAGAGTGTTATAGAAGCTTTAACAGGAAAAGTGTGAAGTTAAATACTCTGCAATTGCAAAATAATTGGACTTGTAAAAAAGAATGCAAAAAAAAAAAGTAACTATAACCAACTAGTTGCATGTATAGTCAACTAATTTTTGTTCAGTTATTTTCATTGTTTTACAATTGAAATGAGGTATATTGAATTTAAGTTTAAACATTAGTTCTTATAGTTTAAATTTAAGGTTAAACATATACAAAATTATTCTTCTAATTCTAATTCTAATTCTAATTTGGTAATTCAGTTTGTGTTACAATGAAGAGATTTTACCCTCCAGTATCTTCTAAGTTGCCACAACAAAGTTCATCCTCTCCAATTGCTACTACCATGGAACAAAATTTGAACCAATTAGAAGAGCAACCCGAATCCTCTAAAAGACAAAGACAAGGAATAGATCTTGATTCTTTACCGACTGATCCAAAGGAGAGAATACCCATTAGAGATTATCATCCAAATGAGCGTGATGAGATTAGAAGAGAATATCTCCGAAGAGGTCCTTACCAACCTCGATATCATAAGTTTCCTCAAAGAGATTTTTCGGGCTTAAAGCGTCGTTTCAATCCTAAATGGTTTGATGAATATCGTAATTGGTTGGAGTACAGTGTGATAGAAGATGCAGCTTATTGTCTGTGTTGTTACTTGTTTCAAGATGAAGACATTCATCAAGGTGGAGGCGATGTATTTTCAAGTTTAGGATTTAAGATTTGGCAAAAAAGAAGAGATTCGATATGCATGTTGGTAAGTCGAGCAGTATTCATAATCATGCAAAAAGGAAATGTGAAGATTTATTAAAACAAAAACAGTCAATTCAAACTTCATTTGATAGGCAATCCAGTCAAACCAAGCTCGAATACAAAATTCGCTTGAAGGCTTCAATTGAGGTTGTAAGACTCCTATTGAATCAAGGATTGGCATTCCGTGGACATCGTGAAGATAAATCATCATTAAACAAGGGTAAATTTCTTGAGATTCTTTCATGGTATGCAGAGAGGTGCGATAAAGTTCGTGATCTTGTGTTGAAAAATGCTCCAAAGAATGATCAGTTGACCTCTCATAAAATTCAAAAAGACATTATCATTGCATGTAAAATTGAAGCAGTTAAAGCAAGNAAGAGCAATTAGCTATTGTCTTGCGATATGTTAATAGATGTGGATCTGTGGTGGAGCATTTTATTGGGATTGTTCATGTTCGTAATACTAGTGCTTTATGTTTAAAGGAAGTAATTGTTGATTACCTTGCTCAACATTCTTTGATTTTATCTTATGTGCGTGGACAATGCTATGATGGAGCAAGCAACATGCAAGGGGATTTACGTGGCCTCAAAACTTTGATTCAACAAGAAAGTAAATCTGCTTATTCCATTCATTGTTTTGCACACCAACTTCAATTGACTCTTGTTGCGGTATCCAAAAAGTGTCTTGAAGTGGGAGAACTTGTATTGTTTGTTTCTAATGTATTGAATATAGTGGGAGGTTCTTATAAGCGTATGGATGATCTTCGAGAATCTCAAGCAGAAAAAGTTCAAGAGGCATTAGACATGGGTGAACTTGAAACTGGTAGAGGTTTGAATCAAGAACTTGGTCTTGCTAGAGCTGTCGATACTCGTTGGGGTTTNTATCGTTGTTGATGCCCGGACTTTAGAAGAAAGAGCTAAGGCAAAGGGATATCTTAGCACTTGTCAAACTTTTGAGGTTGCTTTCATGTTGCACTTAATGAGAGATGTTTTGGGGATCACAAATGAGCTTAATAAATCCTTACAAGAAAAGGAGCAAGATATTGCAAATGCTATTATACTTGTTGAAGTGGCAAAGAAACGGTTGCAAAAGCTAAGAGAAGAAGAATGGGATTCACTTATTGATAATGTGTCTGCATTTTGTGTCAAGTATAATATTTTTATACCAAACTTTGATGACTTCTATGTTAACTCCGGAAGATCTCGACGTAAAGTTGCTGATCATACTATTTTACATCACTATCGTGTTGATATATTTTTTAAGATTATTGATTGGCAAGTTCAAGAACTCAATGCTCGCTTTAATGAGGTGACAACGAACTTGCTTGTTGGAGTAGCTTGCTTAAATCCAGTTGATTCATTTTCCAGTTTTGACATAAACAAGATATTGATGATGGCTGAATTGTATCTTGACGATTTTGATGAGAATATAATGGTTACGCTCAAGAATCAACTTGAAACTTATATTGTTGATGTTCGTGATTTTGATGAAAGGTTCTCAAATCTACAAGGACTTGTTGATCTTTCTGAAACACTAGTTAAGACAAAGAAGCATTTGAATTATCCATTTGTGTTTCGCCTTGTGAAATTTGCTTTGCTTCTACCAGTTGCCACTGCTACAGTTGAAAGAACTTTCTCGGCGATGAAGTTGAGAAAGAGTGAATTGCGAAATCGAATGAATGACGAATTCATGAGCGGTTGTTTGGTACCTTATGTAGAAAGAAAAATATTTAGCACCATTTCTGATGAGACTATTATAAATATGTTTCAGGAAATGAAAACTCGTAGAGGACAGTTGTAATAATATATTTTATTAATATATAATTTTTGTTGACCTCTTTGTATATTTGTTTGTTTGCATTTTGAATCTGCTAGATAAATATCCTGGGTCCGCCACTGCTAATAAAGTATAGTAATTACTCCATATTTTTCTGTATTGCCAAAAGAAAGTGTTCTTTTTTAATTTCTTCGCTGAAATCTCCCACGATAAAACAGCTCGATTTGAAACACAATATGGAAAGCTATAGGTTAAACTTTAATAATGTGAAAAAAAAAAGTGTGGAATTTCCTCTGATGGTCGCAACAATGTTCCTCTTTCACCCTAAAGCAACTATTACTTTCTTCCTCGTGCAACCAAAATTGTTCCAACTAATATAATGAAAATTATTCGATTTTACACTTTACAACCTGACTCATAAGACCTGTCGTTCTGTTTCTAATATAACAACATTTCAACTTTACTTTTCAGCTTATACATGTTTTGCAATAACCAACAAAACCTTACCCTCTGAAACCATGTTAACCTTTTTTTGTACTATTCTTTCAATTTCTATTTAGTCTCACCAAATCAACCAAATAGAGAAATCACAAGATCTACCCCAACAACTGTAGAGAAGCTAATTCCCAGAAACTAAATACAATGAGAACCAATGGACCTTCCCTTATTATATACTCTCCGTTTCAATTTATGTGAATCAATTTTCTTTTTAGTCCGTACCAAAAAGAATGACGTCTTTCCTTATTTGGAAATAATTCATCTTTATACAAAAATTTATATAGTCATACAAAATATATGTGCATCATTTTACACCACAAGTTCAAAAGTTTTCTCTCTTTTCTTAAATTTCGTGTCCAATTAAATAGGTTTACACAAATTGAAACGGAAAGGGCAGTTAAATATACTAAAGAAAAGAAGAGAAAGAAAACATAAGATTAGGCGGCATTAGTTTAATGGTTTACCTCAAAAGTAAAATAAAACAAAATATAATGAGGACAGATTAGTTTGGCAAAAGCCAAAAAATTATTCCAACGATTTTATATCATGCACTATGAAGGCTTATCTTAAATTGGAAGTGCATAAATAGAAGGCTGAAAACAATCAATATCCACACAAATACAACTCATGAAAAATCACAACAAAATAAAACGCAAAGAAATATATGATTAAATGCAAATCAAGAAAAAAAAAAGGACAATTTCCAACACTCGTACAATGCATCCGTGCTCAAAGTGGCTATTTCTCTAGCCATCAATTACGTACAAAATTTGGGAGAGAAAAAGAGCTCTAATTAGTTTTGTGAGTGGTGGGAAGGAGTTGCTATTCTTGGTCTCTTTATATAGAAAAAAGTGTGTGTGTGTGTGTGTGTTTTGGATTATTAAACACCATGCTTCCAGAATAAGAATAATGATGTCTCAACATTAATTTATTTGTTTTATTAATTAACCCTACATGTAATAAAAATATTGATCAGTTCCGACTTGTGAAATGCTTTCCATATGTTGAACTTGCTTTCAGCTAATACACAACTAAAATATTGTAACTAGCATACTAATTATAGGTTTGATGATTCATTACAGTACTACATGGAGTAACGTTGAAAGTATGGATAATTACTTTAGTTTTATAAAATGCATATAACTTAGTTTATCTTTTTCTTTAGTTCTTAGTTATGTAATTAATATTAGTACTTATTAGTTATGCTTATTTTAGCATGGCCTGTATAGTAATTTTAAATTATGTTAATTTTTATTATGGCTTATTAATTAACAATATTTATTTTATGTAATTTTATTATCTTATCTTTGTTATTGAATATTCTAGTATAATATTATGACTTATCTAATATTATTATTTTAGTTTCTTGGAAAACACATTATATAGTTGTATCTTACTAGGACTTAGCAAATATTTGGAGCACAAATTACATATTTTATGCTATGAAGACTTTACTGGGAAAAAAAAACTAAAAACCCGAAAAAAATCGAAATTGAAAAACCCGACTTTGTTGGTTTGGTTCGATTTATATATTTAAAAATCTGACACTATTGGTTTGGTTTGGTAATTGAAAAATCGAACTAACCAGACCTATGTACACCCCCTAACAGATACGAGTGTCAAATGGGCGGGTTAGGTTAATTTTGGGCAGCCAAAATAAGCCGAGTCAATAAATGGGCGGGTCAATAACTCACCCAAAAAGTTACTTGGACTGAGATGGACTGGGTCAAGATGGACTAAAATTTGGATCATAGTTAGCCCAACTCGCCCAACTCTTACCGAGATTAATGTATAGTTTTTTCTTATGAATTGTTTAAATTATCAAAGAAATCTCTTTTTCTTTTGTTTTGGTCATATATAAAATATCAAATAAAAAAGAATTATTTTAAAAATATTTTCGCATAGTTACTCATGTATTAATTTAGGCCAATAATCAACATAACTTTAGAGGGGCTGAGATGGGCTGAGTTCAACAAATGGGCGAATTAATGACCAGCCCAATATTGGACGAGTCAAACGGGTTTAGGCTCAAAGTTTTTCCCCTGATCACAGCTCATAATGTCACTAGTTCGTTGGATTAGGAGAGAAAACTCTTAAATATTCCTAATTCAAGAAGATGTACGTATTTTACTTCCATGAACAGTATTTCAAATAGTAATTGTTTAAACATTTACCTTTTCATGTTTTGGTGCTTAGGGTTATAGACTTGGGTTAAGATTCAGTCCAGTACATTTCCATCCAATATGTTTTGATGGAATATTCGTTTCACAATAT
This sequence comes from Nicotiana knightiana, assembly GCA_005239525.1. Lineage (NCBI taxonomy): Eukaryota > Viridiplantae > Streptophyta > Magnoliopsida > Solanales > Solanaceae > Nicotiana > Nicotiana knightiana. Next base: position 9,383 of record ML423262.1, on the reverse strand, counting down.
AATTTTAGTGGACAAGATTAATCTTATTTTAACTGAAAATTCCACGGAAAGTATGAAATAGTGTCCTAAATTATAGCAGGGTATGCTGTGTACAGAATATGATCATCTACATATTAAAAATACTTTAATTTACAAGCCTGAAATTGCAAATTCTTTTTCAAATTCTTTAGAGCTTGTTTAGATGGTCGTTACCTATTGTATCGTATTATTACTTTAAATACGATATTTGTTTTGGTTGTTATTTAAATCTATTGTATCGTATCGGTAAGTCCGTCGTTACGTATCGACGAAATGTGTCACTTTATGTAACGACCGATTTGGCGTGGTTGCATCGTTATCTTGTCTTTTTCTCACATCTCACCCTTCACTATTATTAAATAATTTTATTTTATCATTTACCCTATTTTTTTATATAATAAATTTATCTTGTATCATAACTTTTCCTTATAATATTACAAATTTATTCTTTATATTGCTAGTGCATGATATCATGAAACAACGGCAAACAATACAATGTATCCAAATACTGTATTCATCAAACGATACAATATAATACAATATAATATATTATGAAACGATGTGTAATAACCATCCAAACAAGCTATTAATTAATTACTAAAGGAAGATGCTATCCAACACATGAGTCTTTGTTTGGAAGATAGGGGTATATTTAACCTTAACTATTAATAAATTCGTACTATTTCACAAACCTCAGGATAAATTTGAACATTTTTCCTTGTATTTATTACAATTTCACAATCAATACAAAAAAATTTAAACTGAAAATTAAATGGTGCATCTTATTGGACAAAATTCTTTGATTCTTTAACCAACAAAAACCCTCCAACATAGAGACAAAAGCAACCAATCTCTTCTCTTTCTCCCCACACCAAAAAAAAAAAAAAAGGAAAAAAAAAAACGACAATAACAACAACAATAATAACGTCTAAAATTATCACCAGCACTCATAAAATTTAATATCAACACGAAGTCGAAAATAAACTTCACCCTCAAAGGCATCAGTCATGAGAGTAGCAATTCCTCTTGTCATGAAAAAATCACCAGTTCCACCAATTACTGAAATATCCCTAGTCTTATTCATCAATGGATCAGCTCCAGCAAAATTAATACTACCCTTATGTTCAGTAGAATTGAAAACAAATGAAAACCCTAACCATGAAGTAAATATTTCTTTTTTATCATAAAAATAAAAACCTTGTGCTCTTCCTACTGGAGTTGAATGAAGATTGTTATCCAAAGTAATTGGATCATCAAAAATAACTAAATCTCCAAAATGGTTTTTTCCTGCCAATTTTGTAAAATTTCCCCATGCTGGAGCTCCAACAATAGCTGAAGTTGCATTTTCGGCATTTTCACCATTGTAGATTATGTCGTGGAAGTAAAAATTTAGGGTTTTACATGGGTGGAGAGCGCGTAGTTTATTGGCTGATTCAACTACGAAAAAGTTTATGTGACAAAGAAGGAAAAAGAAAATTAAAATGGCCATGGAATTAGATTTTATGGCTGCCATTTTTGAGAGAATTATCCAAGAATTGGTTGGAAATGAAGAATTTTGAAGGTTGGTTTTTTAATCTTGACTTATATATATAAGAGAATTTCTTTTTTAATTTCTTCCAATTGTTGTCTTGTAACAGAAAATGGTCCAAAATAGTAACAAGCTTGGCTTTTAAGGAATATAAAATGCCCATGTTGTGTAGAAGTAAAAACTAAGGCAAATTTCATGGATACTGTTTTTAATTTTAATTTATCTTATATTTAAGTCTATGTCAGATGAATATTTTCTTGGTAGCTATAATCATTTTTTATATGCTACAGAAACATAAACGGTATGACTTATTTCCATGGCAATATAATATAGGATTGGATTTCAAGCCATGTCTATGATATCAACCAGACCAGTTTTTTCTTTCGTTTTCCAACAAATTAGTGTAAAATTGCAGTGCTGAAATATCACGCAATAACATTGAAGTTAGAGTAAGGGATTTTTAATTTAATCGTGTAAAATTTATTTTTGGTCTATTCGAATTTCAGGTTATCATGTCTTGTTTATTATAAAGAGTTCGGGTATATTGACGTGATAGTATATTATATTATTATACTGTCAATCATCTCTATAACAACATTTCTATATAATAACACTTTACGAGAAAAGTCAAACTTTTTCATTTTGTTATAATATATATTTAATGTATATAACAGTATTTCGTTATAACATTCAAAATATTACTGTTGTAAAGAGATTTGACTATATATAGTGCACAAAACATGAACTCCTTATTAGCGGGTGTCAAGCTCATGAACATACAATTGCCGAAACCGACACAAGGAGATAGAAATGTTAAATAGGACTCGGCCATTCACGATTGTGATATGATGAATACGATCTCGCCTATCCTCTTAAGTTTGAAGCAGGTTGGGACTTTACGCGATACAAATTTGAATTAATCATAAATTCAAGAATAACGAAATACTGTGTGAGAAACTAAAAAAGAAGTTACATATGACTCAGAATATAACAGTTGTTGGGCTCAACCAACCCAAAGATTCTCGTAATATGGTGTGATATTATCTATTTTGGACCTAACTCGCACGATTTTTCCCAAAAGGCGTCACATCTTAAGTGATCCCTACACCTTATATGTAGGCTCTCAATCCTTTCAGTTACCAATATGGGACTTTGTCCGCACACCCAATAATCTTCCTCACGAACAAAATTTCACGTAGCTCACTATCACGATTCACGGGTCTCCCCCTCGAATTAACTTTCATGTCGCTCATTGCCACATATATTGAGATTCACTGTGTGTCGCCCACATTGTTAGAATACTTATGGCAATCGAAGCCTGCAACTAATTTGTGCGTCTCCAAACCGAGTTTCACACTATCACTCTGCCATCGCCTGCATGCTCATCCCGCTAAATTTGGGCTATAATAGTAAATATTCATTGAAAACAAAGAAAGAAAGAAAGAAGTAAAAAAACACTATAGATAAGGTAATTAAGTTCCACTTTTACAGTCCTCACTTTTTCCAATCCATCAACTTCCATTTTTTTTGCGTTTGACCTGTGAATTGTGATGAACATAGAGTAAAATCATAATGTAATTATCATATGGCTGATCAATAATTGGATCACAACATGTCAAAGAAATATAATTGGAGGATAAAACCTTTAAGTCTCTTACTTAGTAACAACAGATTTTGAAAAGGAAAGAAGTACAATATAGCTAGTAAAAAATTAGGTGTCCAAATCCATTAATTATGAAAACTTAAATCCTAAGACGAAATAAAATTTAAAATTTGTTAATATGAGAATTCAAAGTGCTACCCACCTTTTTATTGGGCAAAGAATAATTTTAACCCGCGGCCAAAATTATATATATTTGATAGCTACAAAAGTGTAATTTGTATATTTTTTTTGTATATATAATAAACAGAAATGTGTATATAAATAATATATATATATATATATATATATATATATATATATTATTCGTCTATGATTTTAAAAACGACTATAGAATGTTATTTTTATTTATTATTTAATATTAGATTTGAAATGTTGTCGAAATCATAGCTAGCGTCAGACTTCCTCAAACCAATAATAACAGATCTTATATATTAGGTGAGCCAGCCAACTTTGTGTCCTTCCATTTTCACCAACCATTTTTCTAAGAGTTATTGAAGACATATCTTTAAAAAAAAAAAAAAAAAATTCAAGTTTACCTATCACATTCTATTTTTCTGTACATATGAGACATTCCTACTAATATTTGTAATTTCCTAGTAAGCATGGGCAATAATAATGCCTTAAAAACTACTTCTATGATTTTATAATGTGTTACTAAGTAATATAAATCTATCTTTTATGTTCAAAAAAAAAAGAAGGCAAGTACCTCAACTTCAATTCAATTTTATTTAACGATTTTTTTGTTTTGCTCGTTTTTCCTTTATCTTCAGACTCTTTGAGAATATATATATTTCTTTTGATCCCCGAGGAGAATACTGTACCAGGTCTTCTCAATATTAAAAATTCCACATTTTATGGATGCTTAAATGTAGATATCCTTCCTTATTATAACTACTTGAAAACCACACAGAAAAGTAAAAAGAAAAAGAACACAAACACAGTGATCTCTGGTCTAGGATCAGCACCAATGAAATTTATTATACTCCCTCGATAATCTGTATGCTAGTATATGCCGGGCGGAGCTAGTATACTCGTTACGGTTCGACGAACCCAGCAACTTTAGTTTGTATTTTGTATTTGTCCAAAGAATTTTATTAAATAGGTACAATTTATTAATTTATAATTCAGTAACTTAAAAAGACAAATTATGAACTCATTAGCTAACTTCAAATTTTAACTCCGTCTCTGAGTATATTGTAGGCATATAAATTTTATAAAAATTAAATCCGTAAAATAGTTGGGACTATATTTTAAATTCAAGATATATTAGTTTAAATAAATTTGTTGGGCTAATATAATTGGATTAAATAAATAAGTTTTAATCCATTGGGCTAGTCCATTTAGTTGAGATACAAATGATGAGCCCGCTTCGTTAGGCCCAAGATATTATTTTCCTAAAGGCCCAGTTTGGTGCCACACGTGAAATGACGTGGCACGCCAAGTCAAGCAGAAGAGCCAATAGGATCGTGCCACGTGTCAAAATAACAAGGCCATGCCAAGTTAAATTAAAGGCCAATGAAATTGTGCCACATGTCAAGATGACAAGGCCATGCCAACTCAAATTAAAGGGCCAATGAAGTAGTGTCACGTGTGCAAGTGACATGTCCTGGCCAATCAAATGTGGCCTTGTCACACTTCAATTTGATTGGTCGGAAAGAGTTTGTTATTATCATAACTCTTCCCTCCCACAACTATAAATAGGGGTCTTCATAACCCAGAAAAGGGACCAAAAGTTATAACAAGAAGCAAGAGAGAGATCGTGGATCAAACGCCGTAAATTTCTCTACAAGTTTCAAGCTTCAAGTAACCAAGTTCAAGTTCAAGAACGAAGAACAAATCAAGTTCAAGCTCAAGAACTAAGAACAATTCAAGTATTCAAGATCAAGAACGAAGTTAAATCAAATACAAGGTGTTCAAGGTCAAGGCTACTTGTTCGTGATAAAATTTATAGCAACAATCAAAGTGTTCGCGACGGATAAATCAAATTAAAATTCAAAATCATGCTCAAACGCCCTTGAATTTATATTGAAAAGAAGAATCAGAGGACTCATAGAGATTGTACTCTCATATTATTTGAAATAAAATATTACGATTGTTGCGATATTTTTCGGTCTTGATTTTATATTCTTGACGCAATTTAATGTCTACAAATTCTGGCACGCCCAGTGGGACAATCTCTACTTCTTATCTCAACTTTTCAATCACCAAAGTTCAAGAACAACGAAATGGCTTCCAAGAAAATCAACTCCAGTTCAACTTCCACCAAGGATGTTAATTCCAGGTTCTATGCTGATGTGTAAAACATACTCGAAGTTACCTTTGGAAGATTTGGACCAATTACGAGGTGCAAATCAAGATCGTTAGGACAACAAGCACCCCAAGTGCTGTCTGCATCTACCCCTATTTTCGAATCTTCATCCTCAAAAGGAGCAAGATCTTCCACAAACGCACCCGAAGAAGGAAGCTATGTTGCTGCAAAGATCAAGAAAACTCTTGCTCTGCTTGACCTCTCCGAATCCAAGAACTCTGCTGTGAAGGAAGATGATGATGCTTCAAGTGATGGATCCTCCCCACTTACACCATATAGCGTGAGCCAATCAAGGATCAATCTCTATGAAAATGCATGCTACTATCCATCGTCCACGACAATCATGCAAGCCATGGTGACAAACACTTCATCTGTGGAGGAGCAGTTGGCAAACTTGACAGAAGCAATCACTAGCTTGACCAAGTGCATGCAAAATCAAGATGCTAGAATCGACAAGCTAACAGATAGGGTGGGAATATTGATGGAAGAAGAATCCACCCATGCACCTGGCAAACTCCCAGAAGTTCAAGAGATTGATCCTCCCCCACGACAAGTTGCATCCAGTAAGGAAATTTCAGTCTGTTCGGAAGGGATGATTCCAATCGATCAACTGAAGGAGTTCATCGAAGGAACTATTAAAAGCAAGTACGAAGTTGCTACCAAGTCTTCCCTTACATATGCAAAGTCGTACACTACAAGGATCAATATGTTGAAAATGCCTGCTGGCTATCAGTCTCCAAAGTTTCAACAGTTTGATGGTAAAGGCAATCCAAAGCAACATGTGGCGCACTTCGTTGAGACATGCAACAACGCTGGGACTTATGGAGATTACCTCGTCAAAAAATTTGTTCGCTCGCTAAAAGAAAATGCTTTTGATTGCTATACAGACCTCGAGGCAGAATCTATTGATAGCTGGGATCAACTAGAACAAGAGTTCCTCAATCTATTTTATAGCACAAGGCGCACTGTGAGCATGGTGTAACTCACAAATACTCGTCAACGGAAGAGTGAACCATTTATCGACTTTATCAATCATTGGAGGAATACAAGCCTCAACTGTAAAGACAGGCTTAGTGAAGCTTCTGGCATAGAGATGTTCATCCAAGGTATGCATTGGGTATTGCGCTACATCTTGCAAGGTATCAAGCCTAGCACATTTGAAGAACTTGCAACTCGTGCCCAGGATATGGAATTGAGCATGGCCTCTGCTGGAAATGAAAGGTTGCCCGTCTATGAACCTTGCAAAGGGAACGACAAGCAAGAAGTCCGAAAATGGAGCAAGTTTGTACCAAAATTTAAAAATTAAAAAGCTATGAATGTCAAAACATCACCTGTGAAGTTCTCGACGAAGGTGAGAAATAAGAAGAGTATAAATCCACTTCGTTTCAAGATAAGCCAAGTGGAAAGTTTACTCTAAAAGAAATGCAAGAGAAAGAGTACCTATTTCTGGATTCTGATGTGCCAGCTATTTTTGAAGAACTCCTCGAGTTAAATCTCATTGAGCTTCCGGAGATGAAGCGACCAAATGAAGCTGAGAAAATCGATGACCCAAATTACTGCAAATATCATCGACTTGTGAGCCACCCTCTACAGAAGTGCTTTGTAAAGTTATGGACTTGGCTCGTGAAAAGAAGACCGTGCTTGAAGATGAGAAAGCAAGTGCAAACCAAGTCTCTATCATATTTGGCTCATTCAATCCAGACGAATTATGTAGTTCTAAAGAAAGTAAAGATGAAGAATTACTGGAGAACTACAAACTTGAAGACGTTCAACCTGAGGATGATGAAGGTTGAATGTTGGTGACTCGTTGTAGGAGCTACAAAAGGAGCCCATGAAAAGGATGAATGGAACAACCAACGAGGAAAATAATGGTGAGAAGACCTAGGAGATGGAACCCAGTTAAGCATGTAAAGAAAGCGAAAGTGGAGGTGCATCATCCTCAAAATCCACGACATCCAGTGACCTTGGAGGAGTTCTTACCAAGTTGGTTCACGAAGATTTCCCATAGGGGTATTGATGCCTCTTGTTTCCATACTGATGAAGGGAAATAAAGGAGTGATGACCTACCGTCGGCACCATCTTCGGAAAAGCTTATCGAGTCCACTCCTCAAGAAGTTAATGTTTGTGAGGAAAAAGTCACGTTCACAAATGACGATCTTCTGCTAGGTGACACCCCTCATAACCGCCCATTGTACCTGGTTGGCTATATGCGTGATGAAATGGTAAATCGAAGTTTCGTTGATGGAGGATCCTCAGTGAACATTTTTCCAATTCGTACTATGAAAGAACTTGGTATTCCCATGAACGAACTCTCAGAAAGTCGTGTGATGATCCAAGGATTCAACCAAGGAAGGAAAAGATCCATAGGCGCGATCAGGCTGGGAATCACTATTGAAGATATACAATCAAGTGAATGGATGCATGTGATCGATGCGAAGACTTCATACAAAGTCTTGCTTGGAAAGCCTTGAATACATGAGAATAAAGTGGTTCCATCTACCTATCATCAATGTTTAAAATACTACGAGGGTGAAGTCGAGAAGAAGATAGTTGCTGATGATGATCCATTCACCGAGGCAGAGTCACACTTCGCCGATGCAAAGTTCTACTTGAAGAACCATATTGTGAAGGAGATAAAAGTTGACGACGGCATAAAAAGCATGAATGACGAGCCATAATTAAAAGAGGTAAGGTGACTATTGGTAAAGCCAAAGCTGTTACTGAGGAGGTACACGCCAACGCGAACAAATCTCTTAGAGGGGATATTGCGTCTTATGGAAAGAAAGTCCCTCACTCAAATATGTCCCTAAAAGGAAGAAAGGTGAGGGCGAATCATCTAATCTCTAAACTAACATGCTAAAGGAGTAACTCTTCCGGTAAAAAAAATTGTGGCAGTAAAGTTGTCCTCGAAGCCGCTTGCAGGGTTTGTAGCCCAAAATCGTTTGCAGAATGTGGCACTCCCTACAAGCGGACTGATGAAGGTGACCTGAACACTTACAAGCTAATTGCAAAGGCTGGATACATTCCCAATGAGCCGTCAAATTTAGGGAAGCTCCCATCAAAAGATACAACGAGGCAACCACGTGAGGGTTTGGAATACAAGCAACTGTCACCAGTGCACATCTCAATAAGAAGGGCGAGTAGCAATTATATCACTGTAGAAGACGAATATGCTGCTTCTAACAGACCTTCCATCTTTGACCGACTTGGAAAATCAACTGTGAGAACTTTCGTATTTGAGAGATTGGGTCCTTTAAAGAAGGGGAATAAGTTCCAAAGAAATTATCGAAATACAAGAACACCCGCTTCGCCCAAATTCAGAAGTTCTCTAAAAATTTCCAAAGTTTGGTTCCTTCTAGAATGAAGTGACAAACAAAAGTCATGGTTTCGGATGATGAAGTACTGAAGGTGAAGCCATACACTAAAGAACGTTATGAAGATGAAGAAAGTGTGGGTTCTTCATATCATGTTACTGCACAAAAAGAGCATGGTGTTTTATCTCTAATGGAGGATGATGAGAAATTGGACGATGTTGTACCGTGTTATCACATATCCTTCAATGATGGGGAGCCTCAACAAGATAAATATGCGAAAGATGCTCCCCCGTAACTTGAATAAGGGGTGAAGGCAACGGTTGATTCCTTAAAAGAAGTTAACCTTGGAACTGATGAAGAACCAAGACCCTCATACCTAAGTGCTTTACTAGAAGTTCATGAAGAAAGCACTTATATTGAGTTACTCAAGGAGTTTAGGGATATCTTTGCTTTGAGTTACAAAGAAATTGCTAGCTTGGACCCTAAAGAGGAAGTCCATCACCTTGCGGTCAAGAATGGCGCTCGTCCTGTTAAGCAAGCTCAAAGGCGCTT